>JBANCV010001825.1:0-12035 GCA_037040105.1 Amiota albilabris
TATTCTCCTTGAAGATCAATACACTTTTGCATGCGATTGAATCAATTTTCGAAGCACTTTTTCCACTCGGAATGAGGTATCTCCGAAACATGTATTTTGAACGCATCAACCGCTTCTTCAGGCGTCGAAAAACGTTTACCACGCAATTTATTTTTGGTGTGCGGGAATAAAATGAAGTCATTGGGTGCCAAATCTGGACTATTGACGATTGATTTTTCTTATTTCTTCGAAAACTTTTCGAAAAAAAATTGTGGTGTACCATTCAGAATTGACAGTTCTACTTTTCTCTAATGGCACGGTGGCGACATGTCCGGTTATTCCAAAAAAACATGAGTTCATTTGCTTTGAAGTGCTTCATCTTGAAAGACCCATACAGTCGACTGCTGTTTAGTTTCAGGCTCATATGTATAGATCAATGATTCATCACCTGTCACGATCTTATAGACGTCTTTTGAAGCACTGCGATTGCATTTTTTCAACATTTCTTTACACCTTTTTTGCGCCATTGTCAAATTATGCGGTATCCAACGCGAACTAATCTTTTTGACGGCCAAATGTTCATGCATGCAATATTGAATGTATTGAAGTGGGACTAGTGTGCAAGAATGGCTCAATCTCACGATAAGTCACATGGTGATCTTGCACTACAGTTCACGCACAGCACCAATGTTTTGTCTTACAATAACGAGAAATAGAATTGTACAAATACTGACCGAAAATTCTGATATTGAACATACTTCAATGACACGGAAACCTAAACTTTTACGTCATATAAACGCAAGATTAGCTTTTGCAACGAAGTACTAATTTTGGGATGGAAAGTGGCGCAACGTAATATTTAATGAAGAACAAAACTTTAACCTAGATGGTCCTGACTGTTACAAGAAGTATTGGGCATATAAGAATCATCCACGGCGTTCTTGCCAAAGACGGGTTCATGGTAGAGGATCGGATATGATCTGGGCTGCATTTTGCTATGAAGGGAAGACTCCGATATGTTACATTTCAATAAAACTGAATGTGAAATGTACGTCAACTTGTTAGACAATGAACTCATGGAATTTAGCAAACAACTTTATGGCGGACTTAAATCGCATTGAGGACCTCTGGGGAACCCTCTCTGGTATTTCGAAATAGAAGGCAATATGAAACGAATAAGGAGTTGAAAATGGTAATAGACCAAGAATGGCGAAACATCAGTCCAACCACCCTTAAATCATTGATCAATTCAATGGAATTTAGACTCAGCCTAAATGTTTTAAATAAAGGATAACCTATTAATTACTGAAATAATTTTTATTTTTTAATTTTATGATTTTTACTAATAAGAAACTAACGACAACTATTTTTTTTGTTTAAAGTTAAGAGCAAATGAATTAAATATTTACTACATTATGTGCTGTTAATATAAATAAAAAATTAAAAATAAAAATTAAAATTATGTGTATGAGGTAAAATCGGCCAAGTGCGTTTCGGACCCGTATATTGTATATTTTTGTTGTTGTGTGTTTCAGGACCATGCTTGAATTTACTTCATTTCAATATGAGACATGACCAGTGAAGAACAGAGCGCACATTTAAAAAATTGGAATAAATGATCAAGTCACACAAAGATGGCGCAAGTGATAAAATTTGAAATATAATAGAGTAATGCATACTAAAAACACATTTCTTGTAAGGGGACCCCGTTTAATTTTTAACTCTATTTTAATTTTATTGTTTGTTGTGATATGACAATAGAAATATACATTCAGTGAAAATTTCTATCTTTTACTGTTCATGAGATACAGGACGGATTGCGTAAGCTTAGTAATAGGGTCCCGTTAGCACCTTTTGGGTACGGATCCCTAAAAAGGAGCAATACTAAGAGAAATAAAAAAGAAAGAGAGAATCAAATTACAAATTCAGATAATCTTCTTTAGTAAGTTAAACTTGCATTCACAGATTGAGACATCTGATATTTTCCACAAAATTACCATTTTAATTCCACATACGCCAATGATGCTGGTTTCATCGCCAACTCGCTGAGTGCCAGCGAGGCTTCTGAGACAACTCTAAAATTATTTGATGGCTTCAGCAGGTGGGCAGGCAGCACGCTGGAACATCACGGTAACTATCGCAGCACGGTTCGTTTGCGCTCAGAAGAGACTGCACAACTTGGCATACCTCATGTGGGCTCAGCCCGCTACCTTAGCATGATCTTGGACAGGAGACTTACATGGCGCAAACACATTGTAAAACTTCCGGAAATTTTTGTTAAAAATTAAAGAAGAAGGTGGGGCACCGCTGCCGATTCAAACGTCTACCTAATTCGGAGGATGCAGATCTCTAACCTCGGTCCGTTAGTAAATGATCCTTGGTACGTGCGGAATAATGTAATATCCAGGAAAGTCCTCTCAGTCCGTGAGCAAATCAATCTTCACACAAGCCGGTTTAATGACCGCCAGGAGGAGGCTCAAACGACTCCACTTTGATCTTTGGCTGCGCGAACGTAAAAGAGGACGTAGGCTCTGTTTCTGAACTACTCAAACATTTCCCTGTAAATATTGTTCAGGCTTTAAGCCCTCTGTCAAGCTCTAGGCTTTGCCACTTAAATCTTTTAAAGTCATTAAGTCGGTGGTTTATTTTTGTCCATTATAAATAAAAAAAAACATTTTAATTCCTCACATTTAGGCACAACGTTCCACATGTAATCAAAACAAAGGAAAAAAATAATCAGTGAACACTTGATTAGAATTTTTAATTTTTTAATCACTAACAAATAATGGGTATACCATTCAAGATACACATGGTCAATTGTAGTGTATACTACTTTTTTTGGGAAGGGAAAGCACAACAATTTTCGCCGGTTTAGCTAGTCAATGTATAAAAACCTTTAACCCGATATCATTAAGATACAGATCCAAGAGTTTAGTTCGTATATAGACAATAGCTATATATAAATGCTTCACATCAAGCTAATTATATTCTACGAATAAGGTCTGCAATCAAAATGTAACAAATCATATTAGTTATTTTTCCTCGAGATACCAATGACTTTTGTTGCCCAGGTCTTCTATAACGTGTTCAAAACTTAATCACGAACTCAAAACAGTAACTGTGATAGTAGTAAAAAAAATATACTTTTCCATATTCGAATATAAATGTGTATAATATATTTTTTTAAACAAATTTAAAATAAAAATAATGAACGTAGAACACATACTATAATTCATTCTTTTAAAACTGAAGTAATCTATATGAATTGCCGATTTTTCAAAAATTCTAGCATTCCTTGCACATTAGCATCAACTTGCGTTTGTGATGAATGCTGTGCGTTTATAAAATTATTTTGCAAATTGCTTGCGCCGGAAAGAGTCGTGGTTTGATTACAAAAGCCTAAAAAGATTAAAAGAAAAAACAATAATATTATATTTCTTATATTATTTTTACTTTTACCTTGATTATTTTGTTGCTGTTGTGTTAAATGTTGTAAAAACATGTCCTGTTGTTGCTGTGAATTCGTAGTTATTTGAGTTTGTTGTGGATACGACGAGTATTGACGGAATGAAAGTATAGCCGGATCCATAGAAGTCCAATCATTGTTTCCATAACCTACAACGAATTTTAATTGAGTTCAGCTGAATTAAATTTTTTTCACTTACACTTACTATGGTTACTAGTGTTTATTGACTGAGTGCGTTGATGATGCAATTGAGCTTCATTAAGAGAGAGCTGTTGAGATTGCTGTGGAAATGCAGACATATGATGATTCCAGTTATTTGAAATAGGTACTTGTGGCTGTTGTCCAATTTGAGAACTAGTTCCATTTGGTGAAATATTCATGAAGGGAAAGAATTTGTTTGGATGTGGAGAACGTGATACACCAAATCCAAACGCGTTCATATGATTAAAACCTGGAGGTGGCATTCTGGTTCTTTGAATATTATCAGACATTTGATGTTGTTGTCCAATTTGCTGGTGTGGCAAAAGTTTTGATGATCCATTAACACCAATATCGCTGATACTGTTTTCTTGCACGACTTCATTTTCCATTAGTTCGGCCAAACCCTTCTGTGTTTCGACAAATGGGTCAAAACCTGAATTGAGGGAAAATATTTACAATAACAACGTCAATGTTACCTCTTTTTTTATATGGCAAGTTGAAAATATTTAATTTTACTTATGATATGATATTTGAAAATGTATTCGTGGTATCAAATTTGAAGTCTCTGCCTGAATATTTACATGAAACGAGAAAGACGGGTTTCTTCAACTATGCCGAAGATGTAATACTCTTAACGCAGCCTCTAGAAAACGTTTTTTGTGTGGGAGCTTTGCGATCCAGTAATCCTAGGATTTCATTTGATGAAACCTATTGTGTCCAAATTTTGAGATGAAAGCATTGAAAACAAAAAAGTTTTTCTAATAAGCACGTGAATTTAAGTAGGGGCCTCGACGGTCTTGAATTTTAAGGGTCTTATGTATATGAGTCAAACACTTCCACTTTTCAAATTTTAGATGGATACCACAAAAAACAAACGTTTTTCTAATAAGAACTTGAATTTGAGTAGTGTGTTTCGGGACTCCTTTGCTTTTTGAAGTTTGAAGTTGAAGTTGAACTACACGTATTTTTCTGTTGTTTAATACCCAATTTCTACCGAACTGAATCACGCTGATTCACTTTTGCGTTCATCCTGGCCATTTTAAATTATGAAAAATACGTGATTTACAACCATTTTCAGGGTATGCAAATAGTTCTTGCAGCTCCTTTTTTATCCATGTTACGTATTTTAATAAAATATTAACAAAAACTTTAAAATTACAAATTTTCTTATATTGTTTGTTTATTGTTTCAACAGTTGTTTTTTTGTTGGCGCACAACAAAAATATAGGAATTATTAAATCTACTTAATTTTGCTCGTATCTACCGTACGGTCGTCTACCAAGGGTAAAGTAAAACATATCTGCGATTAGATTATTTCTGCTATACTATCCCATCTTCACTCATTGTTTTCATTCTAACTTATTCTTTATTTGTAAGTTCCTTTCCAAGAGGAATTTCGAACACAAAAGAATATTTAATAATACACTAGTTGTGACCCCGACTTCTTCCACATGAACTTAGATCTATCTCTTTATTATTATATAACGCAACATGACTTTGACTAATCGTTGCTGTGACAATTTTCACCATTTTTTGAATGGGCAGTTTGTAGACTTTATTTGATCTCAAATCAATGCTAGTATACTAATGCTTGGTTTATAGTGGCGTTTGGTGTTGGGTTAAAGTAGTCAAAAAAGGTAGGATAACCCTGTTTTTTATTAGATGTTAGCCTCACTCTCTAAAACCATCCCGAGGAATCCACGAACAGAGCCAGGTCTCCCAGTGGCCACTTAACCAATCTGCTGAATTCATCGAAAATCGATTTCCCGGGAGACGGGTTCGTCTCCCAAGAAGAGCAAGGCAGTAAAAAAAAGGTATTGAATGCTCTCCGATTCCACCTCATCCTCACCCTCACATCTCTGCGGCTTCCGCTTTCAGTCCCCAATAAAAGTCTTGCAGACGTCTAAGGATTTAGCAACTGCCAACGAAACATTCAACGCCGATCCCCTTGTGGCACACTCATTCGCTGTCTCGTTACCTATAAGGCCAGAATGGCCAGGCACGCAGATTAGCGTAATTGAGTGATGCCGAGCTTGGATAAGAGCCGCCACCGTACTACGGATAATTTTGCTCTTGACGATATAGCAGCCTGATTATCAACATAGATCGATATGCTTCTAAGAGTCTCCCCCATAGTTTTAATCAACTTTGCTGCTTGCCTGACAGTATAAATTTCTGCCTGAAACACACTGCACCAATATCTGGTAGACAGTACGATAGTTGGATCCTCAGTTCAAACGTCTTGGAGTCATCTGTATACATTGAATGCTCGTCTTGCCTAATGACATTACCCTGCTTCCAATCCTCTTTCTCCGGGGATCCTGTAATAAAATTGTCATTCCATTTCAGTACCGGCATACAGTAATCACTTTCTCCACTGTGTGACCCTACCACATGTAGGATGTTACTATGGTCTACAGCACATGACGTAAGAAAATCCAGTTCCCGGCCTCTAACTGCGCTCCTTGCCTCGGCGTACGTGAGATAAGTTCCTAACGGTGTCAGATTGAGAGCAACATCCAGCGCTGCCTGGGGGATTAGAATGTTACGCTCCAGTTATTCTCAGACAGGATGATCTTTGTACTTTATGGAGTTTATGTGTGATTTGGTGGTAACCACCACCCATCAGATCAGAGGTCCATAGGTTAAGATAGGTCTACCAACCATCGTATAAAATCAATGGATAATATACGGTTAAAGGCCCCATCTTTTTCCAAATGTCCTTTTGCAAATGTTAAAAGCGCTTAATGACTTCATTCTTTCTTCAGTTTCTCTTCCATGAGCTTTGAGTCCAGAACTACTCCAAGGTATTTGGCTTAGTTCAAAAACCTTAGCTGCGCCTAACATAAACAAGGTAGTCTGAAGCTGGGTACATAATAGTTTTTGTTAAACAACACCAAGTTTGTTGCCAAGATGCACATCTAGTAACCTCCCTATTTTTTTAAACACAAACGATGAAAGACAGATAGGCTTGAAATCTTTTTTATTGAGATGTTGGTTATTATTGGGGACAAAGACCACACTTACTTCCCTCACACTGTCTGCAGCATGAGTGGCATCATGCTATTTGGCGCCGGTGATTTATGTTCTAATAGCCCGGAGAATTTTTTCCTCTGTGATAAGGTCATTTAGAACTAACTTATAACTTGACCTTTGCAGAGCTGATCCCCTGGTACTCTCATCTCGTCATTAGAGCAACCTGGAAAGTGTGCATCCATGAGCATCGTTACACGTCCCAGTTTTCCTGACTATTGCGATATTTTGCTCTATTGAAAAGTCTTCTCAAATTTACCTATTTTGTTTATTTTTTAGGTCAACGTCAACTTTTTCTTGCTGGCGCGCAACAAAAATAGAGGAAAATAGTTGAAAATCCCATTAAAAAAAAGACTAAATTCGCCAACACTTTTGAGGAGTGACCAGTCGAAAGTTGATTCTGATTTATAGCCAGATTTCAAATCAACCTTTTTCTAAACATCAACCCGTCATTTTCCGTGTAGAAAATAGAAAATAATCTTCGTATCTAATTACAAAATAATCAACTTATTAATCACTGCAAACCGGGCATTTCCCGGCGATATCCCCCGGGATGCTCGTAAATATTCAATAATTACTTGTGCAGTTGTTTTACCTCCGCACATCAAGTGTTATGTTAAATGCATTGGTATAACAACTCGATTTGTTAACATATGTTTTAATTTCATCAGCCCTCGTTCCTCGTGGTATTACATACTAATCAAAATCAATCATTTCATAGTATGTACAACAATACGTTAATTAAAAAATAATAATAATAAAAATAATAATAATAATTAATATTTACATTGATAACTTTGCTTAAAGCTAGCATCTAAAAATTAATTAGAGATTAGATTTACTGTACATCTGAGATGTTATACATTTTGGTTTTATTAAATTTTTACATTAGTATAAGGTATTTACGTTTAATTTACCAAAGAAAAATAGCATTAAAGCCTTGAAACAAAGAATAGTCCAATATACTTAAATCTAAGGGAAGGCTGGTACTTCATGAGTGCTAGTCGGAATGCTAGGACGGAACCACCTATGTGCACATAGCTTTTTGACTGAATTTTTAAGTAGTCCCCAATTTTTTTTCTTTGCACAGCCACCCCATAGTCCTGATCCATATAACATGTTCAGACCACGTAGCAGAATGACCGATAACACTCCCACTGTTGAGTAGACAGTGTTCAGCAGTCGATAGTGAATCGACAAGAGAGTCAATGGCAGAAGGTCGTTATAAGAGGTTGTGGGAGAAGTTGAAACGTTGTTATCATAATATCATTTAAGTTGCTATTATTATTTCTTTGAATTGCACTGTAATTATCTTATCTTTACAATAGTGTTATTATCCTACCTTTTTAGCATTATAAACATGAATTCTTTATTAAAATAAGTGAAATAAACCAATCTTACATTTGGGGGCTCAACCCTGACTGGGTTGTGAACTAAAAGTTGATGAGTACACAAAAGGCACACACGATGCGGGTAGCAGAGCGAAACATGAACGAACAAAAAAGTGCAAGCAGAAAAACCGGTAAAGATAAATATATTGAGTGAAACAAAAAATATACGTGAAGTGCAACAATAAGTAGAAGAGCACAGAAAAGAAGCGGAACAAGGAAACATAGCTGTTTCGAATCAGACGTTATGATGAATTGATGCAGTTGCTTACGCTCAAAGTTCTAAGTGACGATAAAAGGTAGAGCGAGGCAAAAAAATCAGTTGCAAATTTTTCAAAACTTATATCGGATTTTGATGGAAAAAGTGTGCCGGTAAATCATTGGCTGGGAAACTTTGAGCAAAATACTGACGCCAACTGAAAAACAGAAGTCAGTGGTTGTAAGCACATATGAAGAGGTGACGAAAGCCTCAGTAGCAGAATTCAGGCGCACACTGAGATGAAGCGTTTCACGAGTATGTATTCCAGATGACGAAAATTGCTACGCTTGGAAATGTTGATGATAGTTCAGTTATTCAGTTTATTTATTTATTATGTTTATTTATTAGAACTAGGATTTGAATTAGAAATTATAACATAGTTATGATTATGAGCAATAGCAACAGTTCAGGGAAAGAGTTAGAAGGATAGGGGAAATTGTTACAAAAGTGCAGGACGAGGGGAATTGAACCCGCGTCTCTAGGATGCAAACTCGGCGCACTAACCTCCGAGCCAACGGGCTAAAAATAAAGAACGAATATAAGTACGTTATGCATATCTGCATTTCATACCGCGAACTATAAGAAATATATGACATGACTGAACGAAGGTGAAAGCAAGAATAAGCAATAATACAGTGGCGGCAATAGAAGTGCGCACAGCGAGAAAATGAAAGAGCAAAACTGTTATTTTTATTGTGGGGCAACAGATCATTTGCGAAAAGATTGTTCTTCTCAGTCAAAATGTTTTGAGTGCAATCAGTTTGCATATATGTCAAAAACGCCGGAAAGACAAATATATTAACAGCGTGGTGAATGTGCAAAGACTTGAGAACATCAGACATCACATTAATGAAAGAGAGTGTGTTTAAAAAGATCGGAGATTGCAAGTTATAAAGGTATTTTACGAAGCTTCGATGCATTGGTAACAAATCAACGATACCCATTGTTCAGTTGGACGTAGAAATTGAAGTTGACTCGAGGAAATCACAACACAATATCGACGTTGTCGCTGATGAACATGACGCGCTTCTTGCGTCCGACTTTAGAGTCATCATGAACGAGTATGGTTACCATTTTTCATCAAAGGAGGGAGAATATAATGAACTACAAAATTAGATAAGTATATATAATATATTTCAAAATAATGATACAATTATTGGTCTCCTCAGTATAAAATGGCTTTTCAAAAGAGGATAGTTGAGTACCATCCTGTTGAACTAAGCGATAGCAGCGAAGAACGAAAACAATTGGATTATGAACGTAGTTTGCGTGGAATGTCCAAAGATGAATTGCAAACGATTAAGAAGCAATTGTATTCGATGGCAACTGCACCACCTGACACTGCTGGTACTGTGGCAGCAAGTGGTGGAGTCAGTACAACATAAATTTCAGATGAAGTTATCGAGCACACGACAATTTTGTAGGCAAAGAACAGCATCATATGTGGAAATCGATGCAATGACAATTATACAAGAGAGTCAGTGGCAGAAGAGGTTATTATTAGATACTTTACTAGATTTTCTCATTTTAGTTCCAGTTATCAAGTCGAAGCTCGACGTTAAGCAAAAGCACTGCCTTTCTTTCTTTTTGAAATACATTGCTGTAGTTTTAACGGTCTTTAACTTAATTTTCCATTGGTAGATATATGAGGACAGGGATTCCAATGATCTTTGTAGTTCGATTTGTAAATCTGTACATGTGTTTCCAGAACTATAAAGAGCTGTGTCGTCCGCAAAAATAAGCGTACTACATCTTTCAAACAAAGGGGTATCATATGTTTATATATTATTATGGATGGGTCTAAACACAGAGTCCTTTGGGTTACCAGACAATCATAAAAGTATCGTATCAGTTGGAAAGTTTTGTATTAATTTAGTTATGTACGTAGGGGTATTTCAAGAAATTAGCTTAAAAATCAGGCCATTATGCCAAACTGTATCAAAGGCGGCTTATATGTCACGTGCTACTATGCCAACTGACTTTTTAAGAGCCAAGTTTTCCTTAACATATTTAGAGATTTGGTCGAGAGGGTGAATACAGGTGATTATCAAAATCCAAATTGGGTTGTTGGTAACATAGAATTTGCTTCTATTTTCGAAGATTTTGCAGAACGCACATGCTTATTGGTCGGTAACTATCTGTGGAATCGCGATGTTTTCCTGGCTTCGCAATGGGGTTGATTTTTTGCAATCTAATTTTAATTTTAAGGGAAGTATACAATTTTAACAAAATTTTTTCCACAAAAGAAACACGTATACATAATTATTCACGTTTTATAAACTGGATAAGGAAACTATATTTAACTATATTTATAGTTCTTCGTTTTTCGAAAAAATCCATGAGGTTGACGCCCTTCGCATCTCAAAAACTCATCGCAATGACCTTACCGGCCGATGGGACCGCCTTCGCCTTCTTTGGTGCATATCCATTGTTTTGATTGTTGCTTAGTTTCTGGTATTTAGTAATGACAACTCGACTCGAAAGTCCTTCAGATCTCGCTTAAGTTGCTCCAAACACAACTTCGAATTTAACAGCCGCATCCGCTTGTTTTCCAGCGTGAGCAATAGAGGCACGCTTAGGGTCGACAATTTTTTCATCGCCAACTTATCATGTACGGCCTTCGCTTTTTTGCGCACTTTCGTTCGTCGATCAGCGAGAATCATGTCAATGATTTTCTCGGTAACCACATCTGCCAGGCGTCATCAAAAAAGGATGTTCGCCCACATTTTCGTTGAACCAATATCTAACTGTCGTCATAGATGGTGACATGTCCATCCAGCATCCAACTTTGGTTTTATCTCCTCGCATTTTTTCCCATCCAAAAACAAAAAGCGAATTACTGAATGTTACTGCTCTTTTTCCATCTTAGCGAATATCACGAAATCACCCGGATGGCTTTGGCAACATCGAAACTAACCTATGAATTCGTTGAAATTTGCATTAGCATCGTCTGATAGATGGCAGCACACGATGATAACACTAACTTTACTCAGGAACGTGCTCTATCTTCAAACACGGGTACCGCCCTCGTATACTGAAATAGTTTTTCTTACCATTCTGATATAATAGTGTTTGTTGAAACATGGCTTCGGCCAGATGTTCTTAATTCCGAATTGCTTCACAACAATTACATCACCTTTACGAAAGATTGTACTGATCGTATTTGGGGGTGGAGTTCTGATTTCCGTTAAAGTTTCTTATACCTATGAGTTTTTCATTTCATTTGTGTGAAAAATTTAATTTGTCAATTCTTGTTTTTTTTATTACATGCTCCTATATTCCACCTGCCTCAGATGGATCCATTTACTTTTCGCATCTAACTGCGATAAAATTTTTTTTTTCATTTACCAAAGACATTCATAAGGTTTTAATAATGGGAGACTTCTTAGACAGCATCTTTAGATTGCCATTCTCTAATATCATCAGCAAATTGTGAGTTGTTGACTCATTGCTGGATCTTTTATTTCAGCAAGTAAACTATATAGCTAATATCATTTACCGAACTTTTGACTTGGTTTTTAACGATAGTATAAATTACCAGCAGTCCTGGCGCGCGTTGCTACGCCCACGCTCATGTATGTAGAGCTGTGGTCTTAATTTTTAATTACTTTTTTATAAGCAATCTATCTATCAAAAAAAAAACAGTAGTCGAATTTTAAGGAGTAAGGCATCATTGGAGAATGACTGGACCTGGAACGGTAGATCCAAA
>JBANCV010001827.1:0-12015 GCA_037040105.1 Amiota albilabris
CATTCCAAACTATTTTGTAGTTTTTTTTCTTTTTGAAAAGTTCGGAAACTTTTGACACACACCTTGTATATATATATCTAACTATGAATAACATGAGTAGAATGGTTTAAAAATTAACTTAAATAAGTCGGAGTAAATGGGATATAATTTTGAAACTTCATCGTATGAGCTAATATCTATAAAGTTTAAAAACTTTATCTTCCCAGACAACTTCAATTTATTATTGAAACTTTGATCAAAAAAAAAAGAAAAACATAACAAATTATAATTCCCATATATTTTGATAGCTCTACTATATATGTAATACTTATAAAACCTCGTCAATATCCGAATTATGGCTATTTAATCAAAATTTATTTATTCTTCGAAATATAAATTTAATTTTTAACCTCTTTTACAGATTCTTATTTAGTTTAGTTGTTTATCTCTTAAATTTTCTTAAATAATGCTTCGGTAGTGTAGGGTATTAAATATTAAGGCGAGGTTGACTTGGTTTGATTTGGTTTGACTTCTATGTGTGCTCTGTATGGATTTGATATCAACATACTACTATTTTGATCAGTCTGCCTATTGATTTTGTCATTTCGTTGAGTATTTATGTGGGACTCTGTCCAACTAAATGACTTTGTAAATTTCTAGTGTGAATTAATAAATCTTTTATTTTCGTTTCGTTTCATTTTTATTTTGTCAACCACGCAAAGCGACAAATCAAGAAATCGACATGATATTGACAGATTGAATGCACACTGACTGTGTGAGTTGGAAAAATGATCGTTGATATACTAAGGCAGAATTTATAATTGCGGAATTTCGAATTCCGCAATTGATCACAATAATGTCAAGAATAACGTATGTAAGTATTATAAGCAGCAGCAAATAAAAAAATCTAATCCACAATTATGTACTTACTTACTATATAATACATACGTATACGTATTGTACATAATGAATTTATTTTATTTTCATGATTTATAAATTTTCTTCTTATGAACAATATTACGAGTAAATGGTGTATGAATTTTTGAGTTTATTGTACTTAAAATTATAAGCGTGGGTCTCAAATGGCTTCATTTAAATATTATTTGGCGTTGATTGCACACAATTTACAAAATAAAAATTATAATATACAGTATGTAGTGTATAAACCAAATTTTCTATTGCAATTTAACGGAAATTTATCAAACACGAAACCAAATCAAGATAATTACAAAAAAATTCAGTAACACCGTGTGTTCAATACTCTTTTCTTTATAAACACAAGCTGATTAAATACTTTCAAATGTCTACTAAATACTGTACATTTTTATTGCAAAAAAAAAATGTAGATATACTAAGAATGATAAATGATTGGTTGAATTACAGCATTCAATTATTATATTGGTTATGGAAAATATTGACTCAATAGTGTGGCTACTAGCTCTTCTTTGTCGATTGTATCAAAATCATTATTGTTATACCTTCTAATCTAAGCCTAAGTTTCCAAAATTTATTATCGATAAGCCTCACACAGCATTTTATTATCTGACTACTAATATCATAAATCATACTTAAATCGGAGAGATTGATGCACTTTATATGGCAACAAATATATTTGGCTATAGTTTTTGAACCACTATTGATTAAAACAATCCCAAGTCCCTAATAAAACTTTGATTAGTTTAGACATATGTATGTATATACAGTTTTTTTTTTTTTTCAAAGTTCCTTTGTCAGATCTGCTTAACATAGAAATTCATACCCCTCGGAATGATCTGGATCTGGAAAAATTTCGTAACAATTCTAAATTTATTTTCATCTTATGCATCACAGGTCATTCACATTCACATTCCATTCACTTCACATTTCATCACTTTCCTAGCAGAAGCAAAGCAATTCGTACTTTTGCTTTTCAATTTCTTAGCTCCTAGCTGGAATTGAAACCAGTCAGAAGAACTTAAGATCAACTCAATCCCAGTGTAGACTCTTAGATCAGTTAGCTGATTTGTTTTTAATGCAACTAATGGGGCAAATCAAAAACTTTAAAGGGTCCAAGTCATTGGCAGTAATTATAAGTAAAAAAGTGATTGGAAGTTGCATTCTTGAACATGTGGAAATGTTGCCAATAAATTAGACCTTAAATCTTCTTCTATCTCATGTACCGTGTAGTTTACTCACAGAATACTTGTATTAACTACTTGGCCTGTTCAGGCTTAAAGTTTTCACTTTTTTTTTTTTTTTTGATTTTAGAAATATCCTAATCAAGTTAGTAAGTGCGACTAACATACATGGAAGGGTATGCAAATATACAAATGCTAAAGTTCGTTGCTTAAGTCTTTTGTTTTTCCATATTATATTAGTTGTATACCCTTTTCTGTATGCTGGATCTATCTATGTACTACTTACTTAGTATACTTAGTACAAGTTCTGTATCTCTATGTAATTTCGTCTGGATTAATGTAAATTGCATGCCGCTAACGTAAATTATACTTTTGTTTATGGTTAAAGGCAAAATTGGTGAGCATTTGGTGTTTTGAGTCGCCTAATTGTAGTCGCTGTGTGGGTATTTATGTGGGTGGGTGGGTGTCTGGTTGATTGGTCGGTATAAGTATATACAATAGCATATACAACGATATTTTAGAAAGCTTTTGCTAATGTTTTGAATTATATTGTCGGGCGTTGTTTTCTTGTTTTATTTTACTGAATACAAAAATCCATTTTATCCATTTTATTCATTTTATCCAACTTACCTGATTTCTTGCTTAATAATGTAGCTTGCTCTAAGTATTTTATTGTAGTAAATAGTTTGTATAGCCTAAAATATAGAAGAGAAGTAAAACATGTTTAGCAGGATATTGCATAATAAATGGTACATACAACAGACTATTATAATCTATGTTATATACACATATCAAAAGAGACATTTAGAAATCAAATAATAATATTAACAATAATAATGACATGTATATTAACAACAGAAACAAAACAAGTCAAACTTGAAGCACCACAAGTGAAAATGTAACAAAAACTATGCCAAGGTTAGGTCATTGTCTCTTGATGGCTTGGTCATTTAGGTTGCTGCCACATGCCAAAACAACAACAACCAGCTCCAAGATGACATATATATATAATAAAGATATAACTACAATAATAAACAGAAAACAGTGAAAATGACCTATTAAGACTTTGGTTAGACGATAACATGTCATAATTATATTAAGTGTCATTTCATTTCATTTACTGTAACTTTATAACATTCATTATTCTTGTTTTAGACATAATTCAAGATAATCAAAATATAAAAAAAGAAATACCACTTCAAGCGTCAAACACCTGAAACCCCATCGCAATGCATCGAACTTTGCCGAGACTTGGTGACCCATTTATTCATAAATATAAAACAAAACAAGCAAAACCCAAACAGAAAAGATAAATATGAAATCACGAATTTTGGTGCCTATAGTACAAAAAGAAAATATTAAACCAATTTAAATGTCATTGCGTTTTGACCAAAGCAAAACAATCAAAGTGCTCAGATCATGGGTGTAGCTAGTTTTTGGGCCCCCATTTGAAGCCAAATCCTAACTATCCTGTGTGCCCAAGGGTGGGCATAACTGAAATTTATTGTAAATAACTAATTCAGCTTCTAACATTTAGTACTTTTTTCATCATCCATGAGGGACAGGTGCCTTTCTTTGCCCCTTTCATTATACGCTCATGTTTCAATTGATTATGAATTTTGAAACCAATTTTTTTCTTTTTTTAGCGGGTTAAGATGAATTGGTGGCTTAAATTGAAACGAAAAAAAAAATTAAACCACAAAAATTTATTTTTATCAAATTATCGAATAAAACGTTTCGCAATAACGGAACAATGGGCAGACAGCATAAGGAATGGGTTAAAGGCCTTAACAATATAAACACGATTTTGTCCAAATCCACACAATTCATGATTCAAAATTTCGAAGGTTCTTGGGGTTTAACTATATACTACTACGTATGTATGTTATCTTTTTAATAATTTTTTAATCTATTAATTTTGCAATTTTCAAGGTTTCCAATTCAATAGGAAAATAGTACAATAGAATCACAATTATTGATGAAATGAGATTGTTAATTTAAAATTTATGAATTCACGGGATTTTTGCATTTAGATATTTAAATAAGTATGTAATAGTTATTGATTATACATACTTAGCAATACATTGAATATGGGAATTCTCATCTTATCGTTACATAATAAGATATCTACATATGTTCATAGAAATTCTAGAGTGGACAGCAACATGACGCATTTAACTCAGCGGACCAAAATCAATACACTATATCTAAATGGCGTACCAATTTCGAAAAATAATACTGCTAAATACTTAGGCATGATTCCGGACACAAAAAGAACTTTAACTAAAATTTATAAACTTGCATTGGCTCATAGACTAGCTGACTGCGCTATCGACCTACAACAGAGTATAAGTATTCTAACAAATACTAAAACCTGTACGGACTTATACATAGTATCCAGTGTTCCACCAACAAAATACAAATACAAGGGTTTCATAACAAAATATTAAGATGTGCTGTGAATGTGCCGTGGTAGGCCCGTAAGTCACTGGTGCACCCTTGAACGCGATGTTGGCATCGAATTTGTCGCCACTACTATGCAAAGATATGGTTATAGCATATAAGTATACATCATTATAATATAGCAGCATAATAAAAGCCTTAAATTGACTTCTTTGAAAATATGTTATATATTAAATTTATGATACTGAGATGGACTTAGTAACTTCTTACAATTAATTGACATTTTACTCATTTTTCTATATGGAATAAATTATCAAGTCACTCCCAAGGTATTGCAAACTTATTGGGTATCACATAAAAAACACATTTCTTATATGAGAACCCCGTTTAATTGAAACTTAATTTTATTTTTTATTATTTTAACTGTCTATTATGGTTCATGAGATACAGACCTGTTGCTGCCGGAGGGAGAGACAGGCACCTTTGGGTATGGAACCCAAAAACGCATAGAAAAAATGTAAAGGCAGAATTTTAAAACCAAAAAATCATAAAAATTTTGAATATTTTGGATTGAGAATTTCTGAAAATTTTAATATTATTTTTGTTGCTATACCTCACAACTTCTAAGTGGGGTAATTATACAGTAAAACGAAATGAAGTTTACTCGGAAAGTCCAATTTTAGATCACTTTATAGAGTACTCAAGTAGAGCTAATAAGTTCACGCGTCCATAAAAAACAACAAACAGTGACTTTTAATGGATGTAAGGATACTTCATTCAAGGTTTTTGGTTTTGGCGAATTGACAAAATTTATTATTATGTCGACCTTAAAATGGACATAGCGCAAGGTAAGTTTGATGAACTGAAACATTATACGTAGAAAAAATTTTGCACAATTTTCAAATCGGCAGTCACTAAAATTGGAATAGCTATACGTAATTTCAAAATTTTATAAACTGTAGTATTGAGGGTAAATTAGCTGGATAATCAAACTTTTATATTGTGTCTACTTAAGTCTCAGACACGAGCGTAAGTTTGTAACAAATCATCAAACTGATGCGATGGTACATTTTATCTTCTTAGTTTGTTAATGATGATTAAGTTTAACTTTCGCATATGGTTCTGTAAGCGCAAGTATCATTGAAGTAATGGAAAGAGCTCAATCCAAGATCATCCATGGATGAAGATATCCACATAAAGCGACAAGTAATGCTAGTGAAAGAAAAATGTTCTAAGTTTTAACGTAATTGTATGAATACACTTGCTCAATACAAAGTTCTTGTCCGAACAAGAAATTCATCTCGACAAGCACTTTTGCTTAGTAGTGTGAAATGAAGCCATTTCCTCTCACCACTTATTTATTAGTATGTTAGAGTTGCAACATTATTGTTAATGCTGTTTATAAATATTTTAAGATTGTGGAGATACAATAAATACTCTACATACATATACTGTATATAAGAATTTCTTTCTTTATTATTGAAGGAACTTACACATTTTGATAAATGATTTTTGCAATAAAAATGGATATGATATTTTGACATTTATTAAAAAGAAAGGATTCAAAATAATAGACTGACTGGCAACCTTTGCAATTTCTGAACAGCTTAAAATTCAATTGAAATGATACAACAAATATATATTGTACTAACAAAAACTATGCAGAACAAAGTGAGGAAAATATAAGATTATGTTAAGGGAATCTTAGATATTTTTTTTTTCTTTTTCAAAACATGATTTTGTCATGTTTTCTTACCTATTGTACTCACTATTTCTTTGTTTTTATTTTCTATGATATTTTTGCATGTTAAGAGGTCGCGCGCGCCTATGCTCAAAGGCGTTAACTCTTGCTAAAGTGCCCCCAACAAAAAAAGAAGAATCAATATATGAAATGAAATAAATATGAGTATATAGTATTTACATATAAAATCATGAGCATTGTTCTCTGAATTTGGCGATTCGGGAATGGCTTAAAGCATATTGGAATGTGCATTTGATTTCGATTTGATTTAAAGTTCGATAAGTTGCAACACTGAACCAATTCTTTTTTTTTTTTTTTTTTTTTTGGCTTTATTGTTGCGCAACAATTGTGCTCGTGTATATTTCAGATTGTGATTGTGAGAATTGCGATATTAAAACATCCGAATATTGGAATATTGTCCGAAAATGGGTGGCACCCAAAAGACAAAACAAAACTAACAAAAATGAAAAATGAAAATAGTTTATCAATTGCGATTATCACAAATGATTGTAAGTGAATGAGCTGCCTTAGTTAGTTATTCATACTTTTCATACTTTCTAAAAACAAAGGGACTGACTGCATATGTCATGGGTATTCAGCAAGTGAATGGCGGACACTTATTTTAAATATCAACCAACCTAAGGTTTTTATATCAATATAGGAATATCAGAGAAGGATCCGCTTTATTATATAATAGATATACTATGTAGTATATGATGTATGATGGATTCTACATGGAACAGCCGGATGAACACATTTTCTTTAAATAAATTGGTTAATAAAATTTCTTCATCAATTGAATTCAAATTTGATAAGCAAAAACTATATCTCACTATACCTTTTACTCTACTCTGCAGAGTGCAGAGTTTCTTAAACTTAGCTCCATGAAACTATGTCACAGTGGTCCATGAGAAGTCTGTTTCACTATGAAATAAGGAGAAGCCGTTTGTAATGCAATCGAAAGGGAAAAATATGTGTATGTTAATCCATTGACAAAATAAGATAATTTCCTTGCACTTTACTGCAATTAAGGGAAATCATCCTCCTAGGTAAGCTTTAAGGGCTTGTATGATGATGATTATAGTACCACTGCAGAATCCTCAATAAGCTATTCTATATCTTTAAAGAAAAGGATAAACTGATGATATTCATTAAACAAACTCTCTGCTGAGAAATATGAATCGTGTATACCAAATCTTCTTCTGCATAGATATTGACAATTATATAAAGTTTTAAGATTAAGCCTCAATATTGCTTTACAGTGTTGGAAGGTATCACGTGTTCGAAATTGTACGATCTTTTCGAATTTTATGTAGGAACGATGAGCGTACAGCAATTCAATAGAAGGAACCTCTCCATTATCTCATTCTATTGTAGTACTTTCGTTGAAGAGACGCTATCAATAGTAATTGGGTACTTACTTATAAATGCATGTAGCAAAACTAAAATTATATTGTATCATTTTGTCTTCTTGAATTCATATTGCAAAAAATTTAATTTATCATCAGAAGTGTGAAAAATTAATAGTATCTTTGCATCTTATAAACTGACTTATTGTGAAAAACAAAAGAATAATGAAAAGTTGTGAGAGCAGTTTTGCGCTTCAATTCAATTTTATTCTTATGCTATTCTCGGTCATTAAACTCACTTAAGTTTTCTTGCAGGAATCAGCAGTTTGTAATCGTAAGGCCTTTGATTCAGGTGCACTTGTTCCTTGTCAACCTGTTATGTTGTTACAGAGTAAATCGCGTAATAATCCACACGCAAATGTGGTAGATTTACCGATTATCGCTCAAACCATAAATGACTCGGATGGCAAGGAAAAATAGAAAGAGGAAGAACAAACGGGAGAAGAAGAGAATAACAAAGAGGTTGAAGCAGAAAAAGGTAATGAATTGAAATCAACGTTAAAATGTCGAAAAATGTTTTTTTTTTTTTAAATATATTTTATTAATATTAATAACCAATGCGAGAGCTTTTACTTGCTATTTGTGAGCATTACAGTGGCAGACGAATTTCGTATATTGAGAATATCTTACAAGTTAAATATAACAGTAGAAAACAAGCCATAGTATAGGCAATGAGATACAGTAAGTTACAGCAATTATTATTATTTAACATTGACTAGTACGAGTATAACGAATAGTACACAATTTATTTGGTTAGATTCTACAACCTGCCTGAAAAATTTCAATATTGATTTGACTTATGTTTAGGGTAAAGTCAATTCTCATACTGTTTTTCAACATTGTAATCGCAATATTTGTATGGAAATTATGCAATCCAGTAATCCTGGCATATGAATGAATGTGGATCTGAAACTTTATGGTGTTCAAATTTCAGTTCGATAACTTAAAAAACAAAAAAAAGTTTTCTAATAAGAATAAGTCTTTGCATTTGGGTTTGTGTGGGTCAATAAGAATAAGACTTTGCATTTGGGTTTGTGTGGGTCAAATTAATGTTCTTATTAGAAAAATTGTTTATTTATGGTTTGGACGTTATGAGCTTGTGATCCATAGCCACCAACCATGTAAATTTCATGCTCCTAGGGCTACCAGGAGGGTTATCTCCTATACAAAGCCCCATTTAAATTAACGTTCTTATTAGAAATTTTTTTTTGTTTTTTCATCACCTTATCACCTTAAAATTTGGATATACTAAGTTTCTGATCAATATTCATTGACCATGTTTATTTCAAGATCCTAGCATTACTGGATTGTATAGCTTCCATACGAAAACCTTTTCTAGGGGCTACGTGAGGAGTATTACATCTTCGGCATAGTCGAAGATACCCTTTTTTCTGATTTTGAATAATTTTTTAAACAAAATTATTTCTTTTTATTATACTTTACTTTTTGCTATAAATTCTTTCAAAATTATATACAAAAATTCATCTATTGTTGCAGTAGTAGTTCGATGTCTTCAAACGTCGCAAATGTTGAATTGCAAAAGTATCTAACAACAAGTAAAGTTATTTAATATACTTTGTTGTTGGTATTGTTGCTATTGTTAATGTCGTTGTTGTTGTTAAAGGTAGTACTGTTGGCCAAGAGACTTCATTGTTGGTATTGGAATTAGAGTTAGTGGTGTTGGTGTTGGTGTTGGTGTTGGTGTTGGTGTTGGCGTTACTTATGATTAGCCAAGGTGTTGTCGTAATTAAAATTGTTGCGTGCAATGTTGTTGCAAGTAACTGCAACAACAAAAACCATAACAACACTAAAAATACCAGATATGTACTATGGATAGACATACATAAATATGTACTAACATTGTGTTGTTGTTGCTGTTGTTTTTTTTTTTTTGCCATTACAGTTGCCAGATTGCATCGGTTTTAAAAAGTCTTGTCTGCAATTTACTTTTTATTTAAAGGCGCAATAACAAAATTTAATTAAAACGAAACTTTCAGTTTAGTAAATAAAATTTTTTAAAACCTAAAATAAAAATTAATATGAAATATTTTTTTTAAATTATTTAAAACAAAAAGATTGTTTGTTACAAAAATGTTGTTGTTTTTGTTGTTGTTGTTGTTGTTGTTGTCTAAACATCTATGATATTAACACTTACATAAACTAAAGTAATAAGTTTTGTGTAATTTGCATTTTGGCTAAATCATGCACCAGCGATTCTTAAACTGTAGCAATTACTTATTGCATTATTAATGAGAATGCGCGGATCAATTTTGCCATGTGATCTGGCTGTGATCCCTAATTTTTCACCATTATTATCAATACTTGATAGATAAGGAAAAAAAAGCGGGAGCTAGTCATCTAATCACTGCAGTCTCGATTGGACAAATACTTATTAATAATGTACAGAATATTGTGGCAGATTTTAATTCCAGAGGATTGGCCTCTTAAAAACAAAGAATAATGGAAAAGTTGTGTTTCTTATTTCGTCGGCTATAGAGTCATCCCACAGACCTTAAATGTATAAGATTCATTGTAAATCGCAAGTTCTGAAAAATCTGAAGACTCAGCCAACAATTTTTAGCCTCGATAAACATTTATGTTTTTAAAATAGTTTTCCCTATGTCAATATCAGTTCGCCATCATTTACAAAGATTTTTAGAGTTAGGATGGGGCTCATGAAAAAATGTTGCTCAAGAGAGCAGCGACAGAAATATTCATAGAAAAAACAAAAAGTCAACAAAAATTATTGGTTCAATACCTATTTTCGAAATATTCTGGTGAATAATTGTTCTGGATTTAAATAGTTCAAAACTAACAATTTTCCAAAGCATTATAAACTTTCTGTATTTTTGAATTTCAGTTTGTTGTATGCACACTATATAAATAGCACTAACAACATATCATATCTTGTAATATTTATTGACTGATATCACCAAAAACTAATGTTTACGATGAATGAATGGAATGAAGCTACTTATTAACAAGACTTTTAACATAGCAACTGAGCTTAGAGAAATCGTTTGAGCAATTGTTGATGGTTTCCATTTGTTAATGAGATCTTTTTTATAATATAATTGAAACTGCATTTCCGGAAACAAGTAAACTCAACGAAGATGACAACATCATCTCAAGTGGTCTAATTGATTGCCAATTGTTTTGGCTGCGATAAGAAATCCATATCGCAGGTATAAATTGGCATCACCGATTGCAAAATATGCCAGTAGAAAAGTTTGTGCTCCGTCAACGTAAAAGTTCAGAAATGAGAGTCTGTCAGTTAATTTTTTTTTATTATTTTCAAATTTCTATATCATTAAGACTTAGATGAAAAATTATATTTATATTGTTATTTATTGTTTGTAGATAACTTGCTGCTGTTAACAATTGTGATTGCATTGCAAATTTTGAATGCATCCTCGCAACGACGCTATCCCGATTGTTCGAGAGAAGCAACTGGCGTTGTTCTCCAAGATGATCAAAAGTGTTCACGGTACTATGTTTGTTTAAGAGGACATGCAATAAGGCGACATTGCAGAAAGGGTTTGTACTTCGATTTGCACGCAAAAATTTGCAACATCCCTGCTGCGGTCGATTGCGTTGAACATATAGCAAGTGGCAGTAGGAATACAGTAGCGTATCGTGGTATTCGTAAAGAAACCGTTGAAACAAGAGAAGATCTTATAACGACTGAAGCATCAGAAACTCAAACAACAAGAACGCCAAAATTTCCATGTTCGGGAAGTATAACAACAACAACAACAAAGGCAACTTGTATTCAAATAACGACAACAACAACAGCTCCATGTGAAGTTGCACCATCGACGACAACAGAAGCTCCTACAACAACAACAGAAGCACCCACAACAACAACAGCTCCATGTGAAGTAATACCACCCACGACAACAGAAGCTCCTACAACAACAACAGCAGTTCCATGTGAAAAAATACCATCGTCGACAACAGAAGCTCCTACAACAACCACAGAAGCTCCAACAACAACAACAGAAGCTCCTACAACATCAACAGAAGCTCCTACAACAACAACAACAGCAGCTCCATGTGAAGTTGTACCATCCACGACAACAGAAGCTCCTACAACAACCACAGAAGCTCCAACAACAACAACAGAAGCTCCTACAACATCAACAGAAGCTCCTACAACAACAACAACAGCAGCTCCATGTGAAGTTGTACCATCCACGACAACAGAAGCTCCTACAACAACCACAGAAGCTCCAACAACAACCACAGAAGCTCCTACAACAACAACAGAAGCTCCTACAACAACAACAACAGCAGCTCCATGTGAAGTTGTACCATCCACGACAACAGAAGCTCCTACAACAACCACAGAAGCTCCAACAACAAC
>JBANCV010001828.1:0-12000 GCA_037040105.1 Amiota albilabris
CACACAAAGATGGCGGCACCAGAAAATGCCCTGCCAGAAAAGTTCGGAAACTTTTAACACACACCTTGTATTTATGTATAATTTTCTTTAAAATTTAGGTTTCTGCTTTGAATATTGAATTATTTATTGTTATTATTTATATTAATATGAATTAAAAACGTAATGTATTTAAAGTAACACATTGACGTTTTCATTTTCTTGCTTCCGAGATTTTTGAATTTGATTGTTCAGAGTCTTCATTGTCCAAATCAGTTGCTTTGTCACTTTCCACATTCAAGGTCATATCATCTTTTAAGTACTTTGTAATATTGCTCAGAACAAAGGTTCTTGCAATTAGTTTTGGAACCAAATCAGTTTCAACCTGGATTTGGTATTGTAATGCAACAAATCGGGGTTTTAATTGCCCAATACACCCCTCGATAATGCATCTTTTCTTTTTAAATACTTTGTTGTATCTTAATTCCGCATCTAATCGTGGCCTGCGAAACGGCATCATCAACCAAATAGATAGGTGATAACCCCCATCTAATAGCAGTACCATATCGCTCCCAGCATTGAGCACTGCGGTGTTAATGTTGTTATCTCGTAGCACGCTTGCATCATGTAATGATCCTGGTCACGGTATGTCAACACTGGTAAAAATTTCATTCGCATCGCACGTTGCTTGTACATTAATAGAATGGAACCCCTTTCTGCAGATATATATATTCATCACTTTGGTTTTCTTATTCTAAGATAAGTGCAATCTATACCTCCGATGGCAAACGGGAAAACATTCTATTCTTGCCATTTCTTTTGAGCTTTTTGAAATTCATTCATTGTGGTTGTGTACTTAATCCATTCTTGTGCCCTGCTCGACATAATTTGCGCCATTTCGGAGATTGTTCGTTGTGATTGATTGTGGATTGACAAACTCCGATGTGTTCACCAATACCATTTTGGAAACCAGGATCAGCACAATATTTTAAAAACAACCACATTTTTTGATTTTTTGTGAGCGAGGTTCCTTAGTTTGTCCAAGAAAATACAATAATTAGCCAATTACAATAATATGTTTCGTTTCAAAGCGGTGTAATTTTTTGTCGTCGGTTTCCGCATTAGTTTTCTTTTCTTTATAAATATATTTTTGCTCTAACTGGAACGAAAAACTATGCCATTATAAGTGTACGAGTTGCTGGAGTCAAGTAGGAAGCATGCTCAACAAAATGTGAATTAGAACTCACAAAGTTAAGCAGTTACATGTTATTATTACGAAAGTGAGCTTTTGCTCTCGAACATGTGAGTAAGTGAGTTTAAATTTCCACCCTGAGTTCAAACCATTTTTATGCAACCAAACCGACCTTTTGCTTAAAAAATCGAGTCGGAGCAATTGCTTAACTTTTATGCATGTGGGCCATTGATCATTTGGTTTCCTTAAAATAGCTTTGATTTAGTTTTTGGCAATGTTGCTGATGCAAAAAAGATTAGAATGCACAATACAACAATTTATGGATGCAGTTTTGTATGCAATTGTTTACTTTATTGGAAACCATTCCTTAGAAAATATATTTATGCATTACATACCTTTATATTTTATTCTTATAGTGTTAATTATCAAATGTTCTTTGCAATAAGTACATTATCCAAATATATATTGGGTTTCATTAGAAAATATGACGTATTCAAAAATAATGATCAATGCTTCATTTCGTATTTTTATCCTGCATATCTTTCAATACGTATTTCATCTTTTCTGAATTTTATATAAAATACAATACAATAAATGCAAATAAATGGTTTATTTTGCTCATAATAAAAGTGTAAAAAAAAAGTGCTCTCAGGTTTCTTGACATCGACACCACCAAGTTACGAATGAAAACTACTAGAATTTTGTCCCACTATTATTTTTAAGTGCCAGCAGCTCCATTGTATTTTTGTATGGTGATTGTTTAAGTTTTGCTCTAATTAACCTCATTTGTGCTCAACAACATGTAAATAAGGTGATTGCGATAGAGTATGACGATGAAGCTTGACCATCGCATTGTAAAAAAAAATTGCGCATGTGCCATCCTACACGTGATAGAAGTGAAACTTCTTACAAGCAGACAGAGAGAGAGAAAAAAACAATACAACATTTGCATCCAAAATAGTCTGTCCAGTCTACATATATCCAATCTTGACCAAAAATTAGATCAACAGCAAGCGTCGGTGTGATTCTCGTTTTCTTTTCTTCATATATTCGCTTGTGTTTGTACAACACACGAGCTGGTTGCTTGGATGTTATGGTTGTGTAATTGTTATCTCTTTATTGAGATTTTCAGACTTTTTGGTGGATTTTCTAAAAATGGTATTATTTGTTCTGAATATAGCAATAGATATACACACTCTGAAAATTTGAAGTGTCTAACTAATGGGTTCATGAGATACAGAATCGAAAAAACGTGACGATTTTCAATTTTTTTACTCTAGTTTTTTGACCAGCACCGCTAAAGAAGTTTCACTTCAAAAATTAAAAATATTTATACTTTGATCCGTACAATTTGAATTTTTGTGAGCACCACAAACGATCACAAAATAATAACTATTTTGCTTAAAGAATTCTCAAAATTAACTGTGGAAATCCATCAACACCATGACGTATGTCAATAAAGGTCAGAAATATTTTGAAATCTACGCCAACTGTATATTGGAGACCTGCTTGAATGAATTAACATTGCCCACTTATGTCTGAACTCATATCACTTGCACTCAAATAATGGCATTCTATTCTTATTCTATTGCGCACACGTACAAGAGAAAGAAAATGAATTTATTTTTTAGGGTTCAGTACCCAAGGGGTGATAACAGACTTCAACAACCGTAAAGTTTTTGATTATAAATTAAGTTATTTCAAAATATTCTCATGAAGGCAAATTGAGCAATTTACCACTATTGCATTATGCATGTATGCGGTGGGTTTGGAATATTTTCAAAGAAATTTAAATTGAAAATGTATAAATAAGAAAATTGTTATAAATAGAATGGAAAATAATGTTTCAATATTGTCATTATACCACATACTATGATTGCACTTCTCACTTGTATTTTGCAAATAATATTTTTTTGGGAAAGATGAAGATGATCATTATTTTATAGTGTAGCCATGGATCCCCCATTTCATTTCTGTAATTGGCGCAGTTTTGTAACTACATATTTCTTTCCTTTTGTCTATTCATAAGCATACGCCATAACGCGTTTCCACAATTCATTTCAGCAATTCATATAACAAAAAGGTTTATAATTTTCTAAAATTCATATAATACAATATTTAATATACATATTTAGAAATTTAAAATTTAAGCTTCTTCAAATTGAACTGGTATATTACCCATTTAAGAT
Organism: Amiota albilabris; assembly: GCA_037040105.1. Taxonomy (NCBI): domain Eukaryota; kingdom Metazoa; phylum Arthropoda; class Insecta; order Diptera; family Drosophilidae; genus Amiota; species Amiota albilabris. The sequence goes on from JBANCV010001828.1 coordinate 3,358, forward strand.
AATATTTTTAATGGTAAATAAATCAATAGCTTAAAACTAAAACAATAGAATATTTATAAAGACTTAATGCATACATACATACATACATACATAATTATGTATGTATGTACATACATACATATACATATGAGAAAGTGCACGGTTCAGTAAATTCGTCGCACCAAAAACACAGGGAGCGAAGTATCGCTCCCAGATCCTGGAACTTTTACCAATGTTGAGTGGGTTATGATTCATGTTTTCGCACCACCATGTGCCTATGCCATTATAAATTCAATGGAAAGTATACATAGGTTATCTAACGTCTTGCAATTATATAAATGTACCTTTATTAAAAATGGCCAACCCATAGCGTTTAGTTCTGTGGATGGATTCTCATCTTGTCCATCATAGACAACATCGTAGGCGTCCAATGAATGCATCCCGCCGACTTAATGACTACTATGAATTCCTAAAAAGTTCCTTTTGACCTTTTTCAATTTGTAGAGTCTTTTCTTTATTTACTTTCTTTCACTTTACTTTTCTTCACTTGTTTAAATTGTATTTTGTTTTGTGTGATTAATTTTCGTGGTATGTTTGATTGGCTTACTTGCATTTCGTTATACGACACTTCATCAATTATTGTAAAGCAAAGGGCAGTTTAGTCTATGTTCTTTTGTTAATGTTATTTACGTATTCTTTCATTATTGGTTTTCTTCTTTATGCTTGTGTATTGCCTTATCATTTCTTTTATTACCAGCATATTGTTAGCGTCGCAAAGCGTTTCTCACTTCACTGAATCTTATTTAACTGCATAAAAAAAAACTCAGATATAAATAAGTTATCAAAGAAAATGTTTATCAGAGGCTACAATTTCATTGTTTCTTAAATTTTCCACTAAAATATATTATATATTATATAGATACATACATACGTATGTGTGTATGCAAATTTTGATCGACCATTTCACCATTATAGAAATCGTATAACAAATAACTATCGAAATACCAATATACAACATACCAATTTCCAATTTTTTAGTACGAAGGCGGTTTAACCTAAGCGTTCATTCAAACAAATATTCATTTAAATATTCTTCATGTAATGAAAAGTAAAGTTTGTCATGAAGTTTTTAATGTACTGAGAAAAACATCGTAGTCCCTATAAAAGTAAATATATTCTTGATCAGCACAATGAGCCATGCCCGTCTGTGTGTATGTATGCACACTATTCACACAGTTATAGAACTAGAGCTAATACGAAGCTTTCCTTCTACCATATTCAGCATATTTTTTTGAATCAGCCGAATCGGACCACTAGGAGGGGTACCTCCTATACAAACCCCCTACTCAAATTCATGCTCTTATTAGAAAAACTTTTTGTGTTTTGTGCTATTATCGTGAAATTTCGACACAATAGGTTTCTGAACCATATTCATCAACCATGTAAATTTTAGGTTCCTAGAATTACTGGATCGCATAGCTCCCATACAAAAAAAGTTAACTGGGGGATGCGTGAAGAGTATTAAATCTTCGGCATTCTTTCTGGTTATATACTATGTAAGTAGATGTGTATATATACATACATACATGAATGTATATATGCAAACATAATATATAGGTAGATTGTTATTGCTTTTGTTTTTATTACGATTATTGCTTTATTTTCTTTCATATTCTGGTATTCTTGTATTCATGTTTTTGTTATTTTCATAATGTTGAAATCAATGTTAGTTTGAAGAGTTATTATTATTATTGTTGTTGTTGCATCCAAAGTAGGGCGGAGTTATTTTGTTGTTTCTGTATATTCTTTTTTCCCATTATTTCATTTAATTGGCTTATCACGGCTCTCATCCTTTTATTATTATGATTGTGTATGTTTATCCACTTAGAACTTAATCGATGATTATTTGATAAAAAAGAAAACAACAAAATTTATTTAAAATTTTAGTAACGTTTAAACGAACCAACAGGCAGGAAATGTTTTTTAAGAGTAAAACAAACACGGTCAAGTCAGCTTTGCTTGTGGTACGGAAACTGAGCGGTTGATTGTGCGTATACGTTTATCTGTCATATATGTACAAATGTATGTTTATATGTATGTATATTTTCATACATATGCGTGTGTGCATTTAAATGAGAGCGGGAGCAAAAGCAAAGGCAAAGCTCAGGATGAAAAATTATAAGGGATGAATACAGAAAGGAAAGAATAGAATAAGTACAAGAGGGCCACAGTAAGAGTTGCCACCCTGCGTAATTCTGATAGTGCCACTATTCAACTAAAGCTGCATTCACTTGGCGTTAGATTCTTAAATTTTCGGTCATCCCCTGGCTATAAAACTTTCTTTCAGAATAATAGACTTGAGCGTTGAGTACTTTGACTATTTAGACAAAGAAAATTTTAAAGCAAACGTTCACGCTTTTGCTTTTTTTTTTTTTTTTTTTTTTTGTTATTTGTACAAATTTTGTGTATACCATCAAGAATTACAACTTATGTTGGCAATGTGAATGACTTCCTACTATCTCCAGTATACATGTAACGTAGTTTTATACTGTACGAGTATTCAGACTAAACTGAATTAAGTTGATTTACTTTATCGGATTTTTTCGACATTGTTTGGGTAATTCTTTGAAATATGGCCGTTCTGTTTAAAACTAAAACATCTCGGTTCGGCTGTACAATCTTTTTGCTTAGGTTCAACTGAACCACAATTAAAGCAATATTTTTTCTTACCGTCTTGTATACCGCTTGTGTTAGATTTTTGTTGGACCTTCTTCTCGATAATATTCAGCTGTTCATAGATATCAAACTCTTCTTTGTATGACTTACAGCGAAACATAGCACATTTATATTCGTTCTTTATGTCTAGACCATTTACTACATAATTAATACCTGCTGCGACTTCAACGTCACCGATCGCAAATGTTTTTTCTCATGAAATGAATCGTTCTTATTCTTTCTTTTTTCTTATAATTGCTCAAGAAGTAACTGCAGAATCGGATCTCTTGCCTCTCGCTTGCACATATTTTTGTTTATTTCTTAGTTCATATGCATCGGCATTTCTTTCGAATATCTCAAACCACTTCTTTATGGGCATTGGTTTGCCATCGCACTCATCTACTACTTTTTAATAGTTGTCATCCATTCCAATTTCAACATCGACAACTGCAGCATTTGTTCAATTTTTGTATAGATGGCAGCATTGCTCTCCTCTGCAAATACATGCGTAAAAGCGACATTTCTGGCGCCACTTCTTTGTTCTTTTTCGCTGGAATGCGGTTCATTGCTGCTTTGCCGCTTTGTGCAGGCGGTTGTATATAATAGAACAGTGCTACCGGCGTTTATTTACTTTACGTCTACATAGCATACATGCATCGATACAAATAACGGGCGTAAAGAAAAAACTGTGTTCTTCAACACATCCATTCATACATGCTTATAAACAGACATCTACGTAAATTTAAGCATTTCGGGTTGTTATTTTTTATGGAGCGGCTGTTCAGCTCGACTGCGTGTTTATTTGTCTCTTCTTTAAAAAACTAAAAATTATTACAATCATGTTCTCCTTATATACCTTTTCCAAACCTTATTCTATTATTTGTTTAAGATTACAATGGTACAATCTTTTACTACATCTGTCTGTCATATGTTTTGTTACATTATCATAAACATACTTTCTCTATTCACACATAGTACTTTATCTCAGTATGGTCTGTTGAGATAATTTATGTGTCTAGGAGAATTATTGATTATGTGTTTGTGTTAACTCCTCCCTCGCTTAAGTGAAGGACGTCCTCGGACTTCTTTGAGTCATTGAGGACTATTTGGATCGCGTTGTCCTGGCGTTGCTTCTTATGATTTCGGGAGAGTTTAATGTGCCAGTTTTTCCTTCATCTCTCCAATATGACGGTGGTTGTCGATGTTCATTTTATGGAGATATGGTAGATTAAGCATTACTTGGTGATCAGTGACATTTAGAAATGGAGATGTTGCACTACCTGGTGTTCCTTTCAGGATACTGTTCTCATTTTTATAAATTGTTGTATTTATGCGTACAGAGCTTTCCAAGGTTATAAGGTAGGTGCTGGTTACAGTTATTCCCGGCTTGCCTTCTTCCTCTATCCTGACCGTAGCATCGTTGATTATGATGATGCTTTCGTCAATCACCGCTATCGGCTCTAGATGCCCAAGCCGAGTGCTGCAGTGTGCCATGCCGCCGGAATGGAGTTGTTGTGCGTATGTTGGTGACAATAACCTTCTGCAAGACGTAATCGTGAAAGTTGGGATGCAATCTCCGATATGCTATTACATCATCTTCGCATTCAGCTACGGTATTCCTCTCAAAGTACAGTATGGTGTCGTTATGTAATACAGGAAACATAGCATTTTTCTTACAAAACAATCATAGGTCTAGAGAATTTTATAATAAAATGTATTAGATTGTTATTTTGCAAAACCTTAATTTTAGCTATTTCCATTAATTCAGTTATAGTATTGTAATATTTGTAAATTGTTTATCAATTAATAACCGGTTATCATTGTCGTCTAACATTGTGGGGTTAATTACTCCTATTTTTGCTAGTGTCACGGATAACATTAAGCTCTCTAATTCCATTATCATCATTCTATTCCTAGCTAGTAGAATCTCATATAAATTGCCTGTATCGACTTGAGTATCCTTAATATTGTCTATAAGACGATTAACACTCTCCGTCAGTCTATTGATTTGTTCCTGCATTTCAGTATTTCTTACCCTTTGATTGTTTATCCCCTCTATTACTTGCGTCTGTTTAAATTTTACCTTCTCAAAGTCGTCAAAGTCGGGGGTGCCAGCGACTACCTTCAAGACTGTGCCTAAGAAGTTAATACTTCTTGCCTGCATATGGTGTACCATGATAGCCGTCAATAGGGTATTTAAATGTGTTAAGTCTGCTTCCAGTATCTTCCCCATGTGTGACTGTGGGAACTTGTATTTTGTCAGGATTGCGGTTTCTGTTACTATTTTTGAATAAGTTGTTAAATTTGAAGATAACCGAAGTCTTCCCAGATGAACACGTTTCCGTCAATCACTGGAATGTAGACTGAATGCGTAAGCTCGGTCAACTTCGCTGTTGATGATGAAATAAGAAGTAAGATTCCTAACCTAATTAATAAAAATTAAAAAGAAAAAATTTTGCCAAGTGCTGGGATAAGTTTATTTTAAATTATCCTTATGGACTATTCTTCCCTTAATGAGAACCGTTGTTCCCAAATCGGCCTCAACTTTCTCCTCAACACACAAGGGAGTTAGTTTATTACCTAACCGCCTGTTTGTCTTTACCAACACAGTTTCACCAGGTTGAAATACTCTGTTCCGCATATCCTCATTAAATCTTATGTCCGATTCTATCTGAAGTTCTGATAGGGCTGAGTGGATTATGTCTACAGGTTTTTTCCCAGTTACAGAATGAATGCTCTTATTGTATTCTATGGTATAACCCGAATGTTATAGAGGTTAAAAAGGAGGAATGTTATCGTTTCTGAATTCAGCGATGGTTCATTGTCGCAACAAATTGTTTTTACTTTTGGGTAGATGTTCAACACCTATAGGAGTGCGTTTTCAAATCGCGATGATATTGGTAAGGTTGTAGCGAACTTAGAAAACTTATCGATGCATGTTAGGAAATGCTTCCTATCTGTGAAGAAGATATCAATATGCAACATTTCGCCAGCATATGAGGGAATTGGTGTTTCTTGTAATATCTGTTTTTTTTGGATGTCACTCGTACTTTGACTTTGCACAGACTTTACAATTAGCGATAACTTCATTAACTATTCTTGTCATTTTCGGAAAAAAATAATCCTGCAAAATTTGCTTTACATTTTCCTGAGCCGCTCTGTGGGCTTAATTGTGCTCTGCTATGGCTATTTCTTTTTGTTCATCCTTGTTGGTCACATCTATTACAAATTTTCCCGTGAACCAGAAGGTTGTTGCTGGGAATGATTTTTCAACCTCATGTTGTATGTGGGCTAGTGTTGGCAACTCGCAATGTATTGCGTTTACAACTTCTGCGTTTACGACTTCTTTAATGCTCTCAATTTAGTCCTTTTTATCTGAAAATAATATAATGTGTCGTGTTTTCTCCCTAAACAATATAAACTTTTGAGTAGAGGTGCATTGCGGCTCCTCTATTATGATTTGATTTCGGAAACAGTTTACAGGTCTCTTTGTTTTTTCTATTACGTATGTTTGAGATAATTCACTATGAATTATAGAATTGTAACGCATGAATGTTTTGTGCGATAGTGAATCGGCGACATAGTTCTCTTTCCCTGGCCTATAAAAAACTTAGCATTATGTTCATCGATAAAAGCATTCCACCTTATGATTTTCGCATTTGAATTTCGGTCGGAAACAGCAATTGTAAGTGGTTGGTGGTCTGTATAAATATTTAGGTTCTTTACCCCATAGAGGTAGTTTCTAGAGCCTTCAAGGCCCATACTATGGCCAAAAGTTCCCTCTCGTTTGCCGCAAAATTTATTTCTCTGTCCGTTAGGGTTCTAGAGATCATTGTTATGGGTCTTCCCTCCTGAGACAATACCGCACCAAGACCCAGTGATGAAGCGACCGTCGTTAGATCGTGAAGTCAGGGCGAAGAAGCATCACGTCTTCTGATGTTAGAAGATCTTTGAACTTGTCAAAAGCTTGAATCTGAATGTCATTAAGTTTGATTTAAATTTTCTTGGATTTGGTTGCGCGTTTCGCTATTGATGCGAAATCCTTAATAAAACATCTGTAGTAGCTTGCTAATCCTAAAAATGATCTCACGTTAAAAAGTGTGGATGGTTCGATATAGTTCCGAATTGCTTTTACTTTACTAGGACTTGTTTTTATACCACCTTCGGAAATAGTAAAACCTAAGTATTCAACGCTTGTTTTAAAAACATAAGATTTTTCTAGAGAAACCCTCATATTTGCTTCCCGAAGTTTCCTCAGGACCCATGCGATGTGTTCAACATGTTCCTTTTCAGTTCTTGAAAATATTATTACATCATCAATGTAAACGTGACATGTCTTCCCGATTTGTTCACGAAGCACGTCATCAATAGCCCTTTGAAAAATGCTTGGTGCATTCTTCAATCCAAATGGGAGCCTACAAAATTCGTATTTCCCGTTGCCCACCAAAAACGCCGTTTTTTCTCGATCCTTTTCTGAGAATTTTATTTGGGGCAAACCCGAGAAATCAAGTGTGGTAAAATACTGAGCATTGCCTAGGTTTGCGAGGATTACAGATACATTAGGTATTGGGTATTTGTCGTTGATGGTTTTCTCATTCAACTTTCGGAAATCAATCACAATGCGCATTTTCTTGCAGCCTTTCTCATCGACTCTTTTTTTATCAACCACCCACACTGGGTTATTATAGGGTCCTGATGATGCCGTTTTTAAGTAAATCTTGCATCTCCCTGTTGACGAAATCTGCTGCACCCATTGGATATGGATGTAGTTCGTATGGTTGCAATTATATTTGTATTATAAGGCAGTAGCCCGTTTATAAAATTTCATGAGTTCTGATCCTGCGCTATGTTCTATTGTCTTAGTTCTTAAGTTTATAGTTGCATTACCTTGATTTAGTAAATCGAGCACAATAATATCGTCAAAGGTTTTAAGGTCCAATAATAGGAAAAAGGTTTATACCGAAGAGATGTATTATGCATTTTTGTTTAATGTTATTAAAGCCATGTGTTAACTTGTGTAACTTGTGTGCGATGAAGTGCAGTGTGTACATACATAGCTACAGTTTATTTTAGTGTACATTGAGACTGTATTTTTGAAGCGTTAGTACATGTACAGTGGCTCCCAACTTATTTCGTGCAGTAGCACATTGAATCTTTGAAACGGTACTGTTCCTTAATTAATAATGATATCGGAAAAATTTTAACGTCATTTTAATAATTAATTCATTATTTTAAAATCATTAAAGTAACTTATAAAATAATATAAATGGTAAACTAAAAATACAGGTAAAAAAAAGGTCACAGCTTATTTCGTGAACTGCACTGTTACAGAAAAAACTTAAAACTTAAACATTATTGGGAGCGCAAATTAAAAATGCGGAATTTTTTTATATTTTGAGCCTTTATTGAGAAAAAATTGTTATATGTTTCATTGTCAAAGTACTATCCGTCGATAACCACTACTTTTTTCCATCTTTCTGGTAGGATACGAATTCCGTTGCGAAAAAACTCGGCCGGTTTGGCCTGGATCCAGTCATCGACCCATTTTTTGGCTTCCTCGTAAGACCGGAAGTGCTGGTTTGCTAGGCCATGCGTCATCGATCTGAAGAGGTGGTAATCAGATGGAACAATGTCTTGGCTGTACGGCGGGTGGGGTAGGACTTCCCATTTGAGCGTTTCCAAGTAAGTTTTTATGGCCTGTGCAACATGTGACCGAGCATTGTCATGTTGGAAAACTACTTTGTCGTGACTCTCGGCGTATTGTGGCCGTTTTTCTGGCAATGCTTCAATTCATATGGGACCCAATTTCCTTGCTTTTGGATCATTCCCAATTGTTGAGAAATGGCTTGGCGTGTTACTCCCATTGATTTGACAAGCTCTTCTTGCATTTGACATGAGTCTTCATCGAGTAATGCCTCCAATTCGGCATCTTCAAACTTTTTCGGTTGA
>JBANCV010001829.1:0-11994 GCA_037040105.1 Amiota albilabris
ATTTTGTATTGTATATTTTGCATATTAATTGTAGTCATTTAATGACAGTAATTTGTCATAATAAATTAAATAAAAAAAAAAAAAACATGAAATTGGATGTGGAGTTTGTATAAGAGGGACCAGTTTTATGGGGTCTCCTTTGTCTCCTTCTGTGTATTACTACGACGTGAAGAGTATAATGAGTAGTAGAATGAGTCTGAGAAAGAGAAGAAATCAATACTATAATGTGTAGTTCAATTTTGCTTTCATTTTTGTAAATAATCCTTTGTATTTTGTACCACGGTTTGTGATTCATGGCTCAGCACTTAAAATGAAATGAAAACCTTTGGAAATTTATTTTCAAACAGAATTGTAAGATAATAATAGCTTGAAATGTTAGATTATACAGTACGATATATGTTCCCCCTCCGGGAATAAAAACGGTTGAATATGTTACCTATTATTTTTCTAATACTAGAGGGTAGATATAAGGGCAGCCATTCCATGAACATCGCGATTTGCTTTTTGGGGTTCAAATTGGTATGGGCAACCAACTCATGATGTGACTGTTACATCAATTTGGTAGTACCTACGGTTACGAAGATGGACCAGAGTCTATATTTTGGTACTACGGGTGATCAAAAGCCCATGAGGATATAGTGATGATGAGCCGTTGAATATGAAGTGTAAACCTGTGGATAGTTCTCAAAATTCAATCGCTGAGGCAGGCGCATTTTGATGCGTCCGCCAACATCTTTACTACATTTACTAAGTTTCTCAAATGAGACACCTTCAGTGGTTTCTTGATTACCAGTTTGGCATCTTTTGCCACATATTTCATTAACGATTTGACCGTAATTGATAAGGAAAACCTGGTCTGCATTTCCTTATTCGTCCCAAAAACAAATTTCTGTTGAACAGCATTATTTGTTATTTTTGTAATATGAAGCGAATCTCAATGATCGGCAATCCTCTTTCTTGAGAAGCACATGTTGATCACCGCAATGGTTTCTTACTGGTACTACATCGCTCTTACTGACATGATTTGCTAATCTACAACCCGATCGTTCAGCAGACTTATGTCTTTTGTTAAGTGATTTTTTTATTTTTCTATCTGAACGGCTTCCTCATCAACGAATATTTCATTAGCAGTTTCGCCTCTACTGCCACATTTGAGTACAATTGAAGCCATTATTTAGCAATAGTTCTGATAAACAACATTGGCTTTCATATGTACAATATGTGCCAAATGTAAATGACAAAGCTTGAGCTTCATTTTGTCTTTCCAGTGATTTATGAAGCTCTCCAATCGATAAAACAAAGCTTTGCAATGACCGTGCCCGAGTCATGTTACAGCCATCGGTGAATGGCTTACTCAAATGACCAAAAAAATTTAACTGGTGATATAGCAATGAGATTAAAAAATTCCGTTCATTTCTATCAACATCAGATGCTTCTGCCAAAAAAGAAACCCACCATAAAATCAATTCGTTTTGATTACAGTGTTCCGAGCAAACAGTTTCCAACGCGGATACATAATCTTTAAAAATTTTGTACAGATTGTCACTTGATTCAGCCATTTTTCCAAAGTTCTTATTTATATTAGAGAGAATTTTCTTTCGAGTGGAGAAAATATAATAAGTTATCTAAGGTTATCAGGAACTACATCATATGGACTACTTAGGTAAGATATTTACAAGTATTACAATAATTGTCTTATTTGAAACAAAAAGTATTGATATACATATATGAAATTGCTTAAAATTTGACACTATATGAAATTTATACCACAGATGTGCTAAGTAATATTATTGATTGTATCAGAAAATAATGTTTTCATTTGCTATAAAGTATGTATGGAAATATTCATCGTGAAAGTACGAATTGATCTAACCATGTCCGGATGTCTGTTTATCTGAAATTATAAAGGCTGAGCCAAGTTCAAATACTTTTTCACAAATATTTTGTGAGATACAAAAATTGCCTTCTTATCGAAATTCGATTTTGAATCCAATGAGTGAATGTCTTTGCGTAATGCGGGCACAAACATTTACGATTTTATTATATGTAACTAGGTGACCCGGCAAACGTTGTTTTGCCATGTAAATAATTTCTAGAGAATTTCTAGTGTAGAAAAAAAATAGCAAACTTATTGGAAGTGTATAAGTATGTGGAATATGAGGCATGGAGCGCTGTGAACACCAAACATAAATTTTTTCAATTTATTAAAAGTAATAATTATTTATATCATTAATTCATTAATCTCTTAATGCTACAGCGTGAACAATACTTTTTTTTAACCCGTCTTTATCTAACTCAAACAAACTTGATGGTTTACCCACTCGAGAGCATGCAACGTATAATTGTCCGTGTGAAAAACATGGTGTGCTCAAATCTAAGCCACAAACAGACATTGTTTGGCCTTGGGATTTATTAATAGTCATTGCAAATGCCAATCTAAACGGAAATTGAATACGCTTGAATTGAATTGGCACATCTGTGGGTATAATAGATATTCGTGGTATTAATATATTTTTACCTCGAAACTTGCCATTTAAAATGGTGCCTTCGATAACGTTTTTCATTAATTTTTTAATGACTAATCGCGTACCGTTGCACAGCCGTGGCGGGTTCAAATTACGAAGCAAAATAATTGGAGATCCAACCTTCAATTGTAAGTTGTGGTGGCATGCCTGGCAAATCCAGTGAGTTTAAAAACTCTGTTTGAAAATTTACAGCTTCAGTTTCATCGCAAACTGTTTAAATAGATTTATATGATACCAAGTCCTCTGGCAATAACTGTTGTATCTTCAGTTTCAAAATGTCAACGTCCACATATTTTGCAGTAAAATTGCTCTTTCAAGCCACTCGAGATTTATGTAATTCGTGTGTACATCGGGAAATATTTGTTCAATGAGAGCATCTTGCGAATCAATGATTGTGCAGAAATCAGTCGCTAATTTGATGTATCCAGTTTCATTTATAGGGACTTTTCCATCGCCGATATCTAAGAGTTGTTTTGAGAATGTTTCAGCGGATGGATCTTCAAGCATTTGAACGCGCATATTTACTTTCAGCTGTACTATTTCAACATTACGCCACAATGGCGATAATTTTAAGCAGGCATTGATTTCATCAGCGTATGTTTACCGTGGAATGACGGGAAGTGTTTGTCTAAAGTCATCTGAAAGGACTAACAGAGTGCCACCAAATAGTTTGTCGTTGTTTTTAATATCTTTCAATGTCCTGTTCAACGCCTCAAGCGAATGTTTGTGTGTCATGGTACATTCATCCCAGATGATAATTTTACACTGTTTCAGCACTGCGGCTATGGACGATTGTTTTTTTATGTTGCACACTGCGTCAGGGTTATTTTGAATATTTAGTGGTAGCTTAAATACTGAATGAGCTATTCTGCCTCCATCCAATAAAGTTGCCGCAATTCCCGATGATGCAACGCCATTATTGGATCGTATTTCGGCGAGAATTAGCGAAATAAGGAATGTCTTGCCAGTTCCACCTGGTGCATCTAAAAAGAAGAATCCACCATGTAAGTCACTTAATTAACTGATCGTGCGAATTACACTCAAAATTAATAATTTTATTAGTTATTAATAATTAATTATATTCAATAATATTAGTTATTAATAAATAAATAATAAAGTTACTTGAGAATATATTTCATATGAGAGTTGCACTGAGATAGTAAAAATGTTTAACTACTACGCTTGACGCATAAACACTAATAACAGCCGAAAACTGTAGAGGGAGTGAGAGAAGGCTTCTTGTTTGAGAAAAGTAGGAGACCATCCTTGTTGTTATCCCTACTCCGTGCTGTTTACTGGGTGAGAAGTGACACCGGTAGACACATGGAGGAGAAAACTTATCAAGTGATAATAATTGATGTTATCGAACGGGATAAAAAATGATAAAATTATGAAAATGACTATTAAAAAGCAGGGGTTGGTGATGCAAATTCGGGGTTGTATGTATTTTTTAATGCCACATAATAAAAAAAAAAAAATAAAAAATTTTATCAAAAAAAAAAAAAAAAAAAAATTTTTGGGCTGGATACCCCTTATCACTTAGTGGTTTGAAAAATAGATAGTAGCCGATTCTCAGACTTACTGAATGTGCATAAAATATTTCATAAGAATCGGTCAAGCCGTTTCGGAGGAGTATGGAAACGAACATTGTAACACGAGAATTTTATATACTATATAGATTTTTATTGCTTATACCTTTAACACTATTTCTTACACATACAAGCCAATTCATTGTTCTATCCACCACTTGCAATCGGAAAGTAAGCATCAACACCTGATCAAACGATCAGATTGTTCACCATGCCATCTATGCAAGTCCCATCCGATATTTTAAAACTCTATCAACATAAAACATTTTCAACCGCTAATACATAATCAGTTACATTAACAAATCCAACATAAATATTTAGACCAGCGATGTCATTAAATCGTGAGTCGGGCCTTCGACTAGCAGCTAGAAAGTCGATTAGTATTAAATTTGGTATTTTACACATATGTATTCGATTTAATTTTATTAAATAAATAAATAAATTATTGTAAACAAAGAAGCACATTCTTCACGGGAGTCAATAGTATTATAAGTTTGTCATGAAGTTTGTAACACGCAGAAGGAGACATCGCAGACCACATAAAGTATATATATATATGTGAAATTTGGATATTATGAGTTTCTGGTCCTTATTGACCAACCATGTAAATTTCATGATTCTGGGGCTACTAGGAGGAAAATAAACCTCCAATTAAATTAACGTTTTTATTAGAAAAACTTTTTTCTTTTGTGTGCTATCGAAATGAAATTTGAAAACTGGAAGTGTTTGACCCATATACATTAGCCGCTAAAATTTCAGGACTCTGGAGGGGTACCTCCAATACAAGCCCCGTACTCAAATCCATGTTCTTATTAAAAAAAACTTTTTTGTTTTCATGCTATCACCTTGAAATTTGGACACCATAAGTTTCTGGTGTAGATTCATTGACCATGTAAATTTTAAGAAACTAGGATTACTGGATCGTATAGTTCCTATACAAAAAACGTTTTCTAGGGGCTGCGTGAAGAGTATTACGTCTTCGGCATAGACACACTTCTTTCTGGTTTTATCGGACTAAAATAAACTTATTTCTGAATACAAAGCTTCAGATCACGCTGCCGCTGCTACTTACCTAACTCCACCATACTGCTGAATTAGCTGCTCGTGTTTGCTTTCCTTGTTGATTTAAGAAATTTTTCTTATGATATTCTGGAGAATGGTATTTAACTCCGCTAACCTTGCTTTCTTTTACTCTCGTTTTCTGCAATTGGAAACAAGGCACAAACATACGACTACCACAAACAGCGTGATTGTAACTGTTCCCAAAATTGACGTGCTTGTCTCAATGTTACTATGCATGTCACTTATTGGGCAGCGGTTTTCCTCCCAACGATGTTCCAAATACGGCAAACTCAGTAGTTCGCTATGGCCGGTCAGGTTCACTGTGTCTTGTCTTTGTCTACTAAGGGTTCAAGTTGGTTGATGATAGCTTTGCAATGTGCAACGAGTCTTGATACTAGTTGTTGCACACAAGATATTGTTTCCATACGCTTACAAACTGAGGTTTTTGTTCTCATAAAATTTTTTAAAGAGTACGTATGAAGCCCACTAGCAGCGAATTTGTTTTTCTCTAAATAAAGTATATTATAGTTAGGCGCTACTGGCTAAATAATAATTCGTTTATAAACTAATTTACGTATAGGGTATTTCATTAAAAATTGAATTACGTTATTGTTCTTTAAAACTATAAATTTAGCTATTGGTAGGATATTTATTTTAGTGATTTTGTCGAAATATCATTTTGCAATATTTTAAGTATTTCATTATTATTAGTTCAGTAAATATGGCTGTTTTTCATACAGATAACGTGTATGCAATTCACTGCAGTTGTGACCCTTCAGAAGTCTGTTAACTGCGTCAGTTAAGGCGTACCCGCAATGACCTTGAGGACAGTTCCTAATGTGTTAACCCTACAAGTGCGTCTGTACAGCCCCGATATGGTTTTAAATGTCTAGTCAATTTGCTCAAGGTCGACCTTCATGATTTCCATCATATTGTTTTTAGGAAAAGACTCACCATAGAGTAAGTCTCGCTATTTAATGAAAAGAAATTGGATAAATTAGTGGTGCATTTTAGATAATCGTACGAATCTTAAAGAAGTATGTTGCCATCTAAAATTGGCATATAATCAGGGTGAGAGTAATTGGTTATTTTTGGAAAGGTCAGTATTGATTTTGAAAACAGGAACACCATACAAAATGAAAGGAAACTCTTTTTTAAATCACTCTTAAATTATCTTTAAGAACTATTATCCAACACGATTACGAATATGGGTCATAAGTTCAGCCTCTTGAGCTCTTTTTACTTTACTTGATGTCTTATTATATTGTTCAAAAATACCCGCATGGAAGATTTCTAACAGTTTTTTTCTTCTTTTGTCACAGAATGGATAGTCTCATTGAATTCAATTGTGGCTAGAAGTGGGTCTTCAATTTCCGACTGATTGATAGGTTAGTTTCGTTGTGGCAGCCATCCGAGTCAGACGTGTTTTGTGATTTTCGCTAACACGGAAAAAGAGCAGTATCGTCTGTAAGTCGCTTTTTGTTTTTGGATGGGAAAAATTGCGAGGAGATAAAAAGAAAGTTGGATGCTGTTGGATGCATCGCCATCTATGACAACAGTTAGAAATTGGTTCAACGAATTTAAACGTGGGCGAATATCCGTTTTTGATAAGGAGCAACCAGGACGCCAGGCAGACGTGATTACCGAGGAAATCTTAGAAAAAGTCCACGACATGATTCTCGTTGATCGACGAACGAAAGTGCGCGAAGTAGCAAAGGCCGTAGGTATGTCTACCGGAACGGCAATTAATATTTTACAAGATAAATTGGCGATGAAAAATTGGCGGGCCGATGGGTGCCACGATTGCTCACGCTGGACAACAAGCGGGGCAATTTAAGCGAGATCCGAAGGACTTTTTGAGTCGAGTTGTCACTGTTGATGAAACCTGGATTCATCATTTCACACCAGAAATTAAGCAACAATCATAACAAAGGATTTATCCTGATGAATCTGCACCAAAGAAGGCGAAGACGGACCCATCGGACACCTGGCTTACTCAGCCTATGAAACCTCTCTACCCGACCATTCGAAGTTGTGTGGAGAAGAGGCGAGTTCACTACCTCGATGTTAGAGTTGTTTACAAGAATGTCCTTAATTGTGCATTTAAATTGCTGAAAATTAGCTGTCAGCTGTTTTTTTTTTTTTTTGTTACACACACATGGAACGTTGTAGCTAATTGTGAGAAATTAAAATGCATTTCTTGTGGAAAATAGATGATTTAAAATCATATGCAGTATATACAAATAATTCTTTCTGCTCCTCTTTTCTTCCTTGCTTCATATTCAATTAAAATTCTAATAAAACTTTAACATTTTAAATTTTCCTAGGATGGAAAATCTTAAATGACTTAAAAAAGGCAGAATTTACCCAACAGTACTGAGGGGCGACCAGTCGACAATTATTGAAAAAGTATTATTATTTCAAAATCACTTTAATGTTCACCAGTCTTCGCTTCAGTTCTTGAGCAGCTTTTCTCCAAGCTACTTTCTCGCATTCATTTCCACTTCGGTGCAACTTATATATAAACCTCACTAACTCAAGGTCCTCAGGTTTTAAAAGACCTCAAGGTGGGCAGCGAGGTTAATGTGGCTGGTGTGGGGTGGCAAATGCCACGGCTTTGTGAATCTCACGAGAGAATATCTCCACTACATCGTCAATATTATTAGTAGTTTTCATTTCTGCTTTTAGAGCTAGTTGGTTTCCAGCAAGATTTTGAATTTGGCTATATTTGCGTCTTCTGGTAGTAATCGAATTTTCGAATTGCAGAGCTCAGCTGAAGTACAATATGTAAATTGATGAAGATACTCAAAGAGCTGTCTTCCTCTTGGCGTGGCGAACCTGGATGCCCACAGGTGATTCTCCAACTGGCACTTTGCAACTATTCACTCCAAATCGGATCAAGAAGATGATGTTCAGTGCCAGTACGTATAATTACAGCGGAGTTTTCCCTCATACGAATATCGTCTGATAGCAAAATATTGGATTGTGTCTCCATTGTACTGTTGACTCTGGTGGTCAAATACTTAGGTCTCGATTCCAAGATAGCAAACATTTAAGATTGATCAAGTGACGGGCTAGATTAATACGCGCTCTTTGGAGGTATGTTGCTCCTCTTGTATCTTTTGATGATATGGTTGCTGAAGTTCTTCTCGACTGTTTTGAGTGCCTTGCTATTGATTTAGGGCATGAATCTTTCACACAGCTTTGTGTTGAAGTACTCGTTTACTTCTTTGTTTTTAGAAACTTAGTTTCCGCTGCTCCAGCTGCGTGTTTTTGAAAACATATCAAATATCAGAAGATATATGAGAAGTTTGCTTATAAAATTTCTGTGGTCTTCTTCAAAAGTCAATTCTTTCTTCCCTGCTAGGTGATGGGTCTATAAATAATCTGCACATAATTTAATAAACAAAACTTCGTCTCAAATGAAATCAAGCATAATAAATCATTAGTGAAAAAAACATATAATAAATGTATACCCGTATGATTTCGAAGTTAATTGTCTATCTGTAATTTGAAAATATATTTTAAATATGAAAATATGTAAAGAAAAAAAGAACTTATGGTGTTTCAAACTTTGCTGTGACTGGTTTGTCAACCTTATCAATCGTATCAAGATTTTTATAGAATAGTGGAAAAGATACCTACACATATGTCAATTTTTCTAGATGTATGTTTCTATGACAGAAATGTTTCCCAGTTAACCAGGCAGCTTATTACTTCCCTCTCGCCAATATGAATATGTAGTATGTATATATTTATTGTACAATAATATGTGGAGTCCCTATGCTTTACAATCATCACGCTAAAGTCGTAATATCCTTCACACTATTGTGCATAGTATCCTAAGATCGACGACAGTAGTAACAGGATTACCGAAACGAAAGAGTAATAAAACAAGCTAAGGAAAATGGAACAAAGCAATAAGAAAAGAAAAGAAAAAAAACCATATATATTGTATAGTGACTTTGGTTACATCTTGATTGCAGCGGAAATGAGGGAAGCTCGTTCAGCTTGTCGAGTTTGGTTTATTTCTATATTTGTAACTGTATCTGTTTCTGCTTCAGTTTCAGTGTTCAGCTTCAGTTCACATGCGAACGAGCGCGCGCGCTTTGTTCCGTTTTACAATGTCTGCCAATGTCAGACAATGTTTGGCAGAATATATGTGAATTCGTGTTCAAATATATTTTTATAATTGTGTATTTCTGTGTTTATATCCTGAACATAGTGCACAAAACAAAGCAGGTACATGCAGCATACCTGAAGCAGCAGTAAGCGTGGCATAAACAAAACAAAAGCAACATCATGTGAACAACTCGAAAAGAAAGGAGTGAACATTATGGTAAGGAGAAATTGTTGTTAGTTTTATGTTAATGCAGATTCCATTTACAAAAATAACCACCCATATTCACTCGCACACACATATGTATATATGTAAATACGTACAGGTGTTGAATAAACACAACCAAACAAATTTCACGCATCCTTTATCCAGACTTTTTTATTCTATTTATTGTATTGTATAATATTTTTTTTTTTCTTTTTCTTTACTACACACATAGTTCAATTATAAAACGCGTTTATTTCGTGAGTATTTTTTGCACTTCTTGAGTTTATTCTCCATTGTGTGATGTGTTGTTATTGCTAATGATGATGATTATGATGATGATGATGATGATGAAGATGATGATGAGGATGAGGAGAATATAGTTCAGCATATCTGCCTGTTGCTGACTGCTTTTATCTACAAAAAACAAAAATATTCTGCACCATCGTCAGATGTCTACGGTGTCTGCTGTCTCTGACTTGCAGGATAATATCATCATTATCAATAAATTTTTATAAGGACGTGAAGAAATCAAAGTATGTATTTACCATACGTGTTGTAAGAGAAGAAACACCACAAGCGAAATCAGTCCACTGTTATTGGAATACAGTACCAAAAAGAATATATACTGACGCATATATGCATACATAAATACAGTGAATCACAAAAGTATTTTCCTTTTTGTGCAATTTTAAAATCGTTGTAGTATAACCATGAAATATTTCAGAAAATGAGCAAAAGGTCGAGGTATTATTATGTATAGCAAAAAGAAAAAGAAAAAGTTTAATGGAGGCCTAGACAACTCCATTTGTTACTACCAATAATCAAAGAAATGTTACGGGAAATTATGTATATGGGTATACGCGAAAACGTCAAACCTTAACAATTTACAACTCTTAAAGTAAGTGACAGTTACTCCATAAAAAAAAAATTTACATGTAAAGCCAACTCATAAAGGAAGGCTTCTCACCTTATTTTAGTTCGAATTGACAACTCTGCAGTTCTCGTTTACTGAACTAAATGTAAACAAACGAAATAAAAACGAAAAGCTGAAAATGCCGAAAATAATTGTAAAAGCAAAATTGATTGCATTGATTAAAATATTTAATATACTATACTGCCAATTCCCTCTAAAAGTAAAATGATTTATCAATTAATTAAAATAACAAGAGATTTGCAGCAAATATCAAGTTGAATAATAAATTATTAATTCCAATTTGCTTCTTTGTTTCAAAAAATTCACTTTTTTCACTGGCTTTAGTATTTTTAATTGTTTGCTTGAAATGTTTGTTTGAATTGTTTGTTTATATACGAAAACAACTCTCTGTTGTGTCATTTACGTGATGTAACGTTTGTCCGTCGTTCACGAAAAGTATCTGGCAATTGTTAAGTTTGAGAGTTAAAGAGGCTTACACATTTTTGTGAATACCCTCTTTATTTTTAAGTGTAAGCAATGAAGGTATTTTTGATTGCATGGCAAGGATGAATTCTATGATAAATGAGAAAAGATATTTTATTGGAAATGAGCCTTCTTTTCAATACAAAATATTTCCTATTAAGTACAGCCGCAGATCACTAACCTTATTACAAAATTATCATCATATCTGGAGGATAGAGTTCGAGAACATCACATTCGATCAAAGCATCAGCGTAAAACCAATTCGGCAAAAGTGAAGGCGACAATTCCTTCTAATAAACTCTATACGTTTTAAAGCCATACAAAGCCATACTGAAAATGGGAAACGCTTGTGACATGGGAAATTTGGATTTTTTGCATTGTTTACTTATGTATTAAGAAACTATTATTTCCTAAATTTAACGAATTTTCCTGAAATGCACATCACATTTCAAATAGACTGAAAGAAAAATTATTAATTTTGTTTACAGAACGGCACAAAATGGGGTTTTCCTTTTCAATTTCCCTATGCAGACTATTTATGTGACTCATTGTATATACTTAGCAAGCAACCTCAGCATTCGTAAACAGGTGAAATATACAAACAACAATGTTTATAAAATATCTAGAATGAGAGAAGGTGAAGCTTAACCCAACCCAATCCAACACAAATCAAATAAAATGAATACCCGTAGACTCATTCCATTTTTGACGATGCTTGTCAACGACTGCAAACAACTTCTGAATTCTTGAATGTTGTTTTGTTCTTACAGTATTATAGTTGAAGTTGTTGCATTTTTTTCTTTCTTCTTTTTCATTCTCCTTGATTCTTTGACTTGATTCAAAGCAAACGCGAAAGAATCAGCGAATGATAAGCAGAACAAATAACTGTGTTAACATACCCACAATCTTAAGACGCCTTCTTCTGTTTTACCAAAAAATCCCAACAGCCCACTAATATCTTTGAGTCTGCTTGCCTTACTTACCTTTTCGCTTATTTTAATAAAATTCGCAAAGGCTATTTTTTTTTTTTTTTTTTTTTTTTTTTGTTATGCGAACAAGGAGGTAAAAATCTTCTAAAGATACTCATGACCCGTG
>JBANCV010001830.1:0-11989 GCA_037040105.1 Amiota albilabris
GCGATTTTTGGCGGAAGGGGTTTTTTGGGGGGTTTTTGGGAAAAAGGGGGGGGGGGGTGTTGTTTTTTTTTCTTTTTTTTTTTTTGTTTTTTTTTTTTTTTTTTTTTTTTTTTTTTTTTTTGAATTTTATTTCAATTTATTATTTTGAAGAATTGAACTTTAAAAATACCATACATATATCTTTCTTCAAGCATAATAGCACGCACCAAATTCAAACACTCAAGCACTCACTAATTCAAGCATTCATGCACGCACACACTCACTCACGCATTTGACTGTAATGTGTAGCTCACATGGCAATCTACTTATATTACTACTACTACTACTACTACTACTGCTCTGCTACTAGTACCTACATACATATTTACTTAGTTTTGGATACTTTAACATTACAATAGTATCTTAGATATGCATATACTATTGTATATACCAACCATTCTGGAGATTTTCTTCATCTGATCTTATTGATTTTTTTTTATGAATTTTTGATTTTGAATTTTTTATTTATTTATTATAATAATCATTTTTAGTTAGTAATTGTGTTGTGTGTGGATACGTTTAAAACTTCTTAGTTTTTACCATCGATCGATCAATAGATATACATACATACATACAAACATATTATGTATATTATTGTACTTGTAATATGTAATTCGGCATTAAAATAATTTTTTTTTTTTGGGTCACCACCTTCACTTACTACAGTACTAAGTACATACATACTATAATACTACTATGTATCATGTTATTTATATTTTTTGTTATATGTATATTTATTGAAAAGTATTTAATTGCATGTTTACTTTCACTTTGACAAGTACATATATTATTTGATTTTATTTTATTTATACTTATGTACATACAAATCAGTCTTAATTTTTTTTAAAGGGTGTCCCGAAATTTACGCAAAATTTGGATGAAATAGAAAACATAGTTTTAAGTATTTTGATTGTTGTTATTTTCTTATTGAATTGGATATGGTTCTCAATGGAATATTACATCGGGCAAATGGCCTCCACGATTTTGCTGACACATATATATGCACTCTTGTCCATATTTTCCATGACTCCATTTTGCATAAATTTGGTTGAATTTCGCTGATGTCATGCACGGGTGGATGTGGGCTTGTTAACCCCATTAAAAGATATCTAAATCAGATTTGAGTTCTCCGAAATCAGCATAGCCACCATCTAATGATTTTTGAGATAATGTTCCACAATAAAGATGCTCTAACATTTTTACTAACCCCAAACAGCTGTCAGCTGTCCAATTTTTTTTAAGTTTGGTAGCACAAATGGTAGCAAATTCAAATCTTGCTTTAATTCTGGGACATCCCCTTATACATATATTAATTTATTTTATATTTTATTAATATTTAATTTTAAATTTTTGTTGAATTTTAATTTGTTTTGGATTACATTTTTTTTATATGTAAAAATCAACGGAAAAAAAATGTATATAAATAATTATTTAAATTTTACTTTCCTTCCACTCACACTTGGATTACACAAATCCATGCTTCAATTATAGTTTCGTTATGCGTGAATTGGGTCATGAACAAAAGTTAAAAAATGTAAGTAACCTTTCTGGATAATTACAATGGTTGATGGATTGATTATTTGTTATTGTTACTATTCCTGTTGCTGCTGCTTAGATGCCACCAAATGAGGCATTGCAAGGCCTATGCAATGGCATGATAAAAGCCTGGGAACTCTATGCGAAGCCAAAAGCGGTCATACTATTCATAATAGAGGATATTTCTTATAATATATGTGATCAACGATTCCATGAATTTTATATACGTGAAAAATGTCCACATATTAAAGTATTGAGACGTACACTAACCGAAGTTCATAAAGAAGGCAAACTGGGACTTAATAAAGAATTGTTACTGTAAGTATCAATCAATCAATTAATTAATCAGTTCATCTATCAATCAATCAATTATAATGTTGTTTTATACTATTAGTGGCTCCACTGAAGTCGCAGTTATATATTTTCGTGCTGGCTATGAACCTGGTCATTATCATTCGCAAAATGAATGGGATGCACGTTATTTGATGGAATGTTCATTGGCCATCAAGTGTCCATCGATACAATATCATTTGGCTGGTACCAAGAAAGTGCAACAGGCTCTGGCCCAGCCAGCGGTTCTAGAACGATTCATAAGCGATCCAGAAGAGATAAAAGCAGTTGGTAAAATATTTACCGGTCTATATTCATTGGATGATAATGAAATGGGTAATGCCACCTATGAGATGGCATTGAAGACACCTGAGA
Organism: Amiota albilabris; assembly: GCA_037040105.1. NCBI lineage: Eukaryota > Metazoa > Arthropoda > Insecta > Diptera > Drosophilidae > Amiota > Amiota albilabris. Next base: position 2,281 of record JBANCV010001830.1, read on the forward strand.
AATTCGTATTGAAACCACAACGTGAAGGAGGTGGCAATAATGTCTATGGTCTTGACATTCCAGATGCTTTAAGGGTAAATATTATTCTCTTTCTATCTCTCTCTCTCTCTCTCTCATATAATAATAATTGTACTTGTTTAGCGCATGACACGTGTTGAACGTTCGGCTTGGATCCTTATGGATTTAATACATCCACCACTCTCAAAGGGCTATATGATTCGCCCGGGCGGTGAAATGCCACCACCCATGGTCGAAATGGTATCCGAATTGGGTATTTTTGGTGTTATCATTGGTGACGTCGATGGCAATGTACTGCATAATTATCAGGCTGGTCATATGCTGCGCACAAAATTATCAACAGCCAATGAAGGTGGCGTTGCTGCTGGCCTTGGAGCCCTTGATAGTCCATATTTGGTTGATACCGATAATACTGCAGATGACTGTTGAAGAGTTGACTGAAGTATGTAAATCAAGTTAATAACTAACAACCAACGACAAATTAGCAGACCGTGAGCTGCTGCAAAGCCATTTGTTGCTCAAAAAGATATGCACTGCTTCGATTCCCTATTATTTTCTTTTGTTGTGTATATTTTTTTATTTTGTAATTTAAATTAACTAAAGAAAATTACAATATAATAACTTTTTATATTTTGTGTTTTGTTCCTAAAAAAGGAAAGTTGCGTCGTCGTCATCATCATTTCGCGTCTATGTTCTTGAATGCCATGTGCAATTAATTCAATCTTGCTGATTTTTTTTTTTTAATTTTATAATAACAAAAATATTTTTTCTATAAAACCACAAAAAAAAAAAAAAAAAAACATAAATTGTTAAATTCTAAATAAAATATCAATCATATAGAAATTTATTGTTGTTTTGGTTTCCTCAATTTCAATTTCAAATTCAATCTGTTTTATTAATTTAATTTAATTTATGTACTAAGAAAAGATGAACTGATCTTATCTATTGTTTTAAAATTTGATATACATATGTATGTGTTGTGTACCTAATCCAATTATTGTTTAAGTAGTAGGTTATATATATATTCTCTTCATCAATCGATTACTCTTAGCATCGAATCGGTTTGCCTGAAGAATTGAACTTCGGTACGATAGGCATGATTTTGATGATTTCGCAAAAGCATATATGGTACAATATTATGCTCGGAGAGATTCATTAGATCATGCATGTCACAATTATTACAATCGTCGTTAGCATTTGATGCTATGGAATTCTGCAAATAATATCAAAGAGAAAATTTAAATGGGAATTTTAAATTATATTATCATTATTAAAAGAATTGAGAATAGAGGTTTTTATTTTGCCTTTCAAAAACTGAATAGTGAATATGCCACTAAATTTGTTCAGAGATTCAATCCAATGAGTATGGGAGAAAACAAGTCTAATGTCCATTTTGTAATATGTAATAACTTATTTTGATAAATATTATATCGGAATGCTCAGGTTCTGACGTTTCAAATCACTAATAGAGTTCTTATCAATAGAACTGACAAAAACCGCTTAACTACGTGCATAAACGATGAACGACAATGAAATCATCATGAATCAGTGTGTGTGATGGTTACGAAAAAATGATAATTAAAACGGAATATCTGGAATTCTTTGAAGTTTTATTATATTATTTATATGGTATGGCATTCATAAGCATCACGATTCATCCAGTCAGGAATTTTTTTTCAGAAAGTCTTGATCATTTCTGACTTTTCTGAAATGATTGATGTTCTAGCGACACTTTAGCATCCAAAAGACTTTTGTTCTGTTTAAGCACCCATCGCTGTACACTAGCTTCATCATCCGGAATGTTTCTGATGCAGTTTTACAAACAATATATCATAACATCCAGAAATGTTAAATATGTTTGAAATAACACCTTCCGTCTACAAATGGCATGACTGACTAGTTGCTGGTGATATAATTTCAGTACTGATACTAAATTTGTAGTCATACATTCTAGATTTAGAGACCCTATATAAAATACACATATAAAGCGAATATTTAGTGGTTCATTTTGACTGGAGGGTGATATTAGGCAAAGTGGAATTCAACCAACTAAAGGATTTACAGTGCATCCGGACACTTGCCCCTGTCGACATTGATTATGATTGATCCTTCATGAAAGGCATGAAATATTCGGTGAAACCGAAACGCACCGCATTGGATTTTTTTGTTTTTTTTTTTTTAAAGAAGTATTGTGCATATTTTACCATTGGCACAAATTTATATAATGGTTCCAAAGGCTCATAATTGTTATTATTATTGTCACCATCTTTCTTAGGTTGTCTTAGGTGATAGTGTCGCCATATGGGAAAATTTGTATTAAAAATTAACGAAACTGTAGCCGCAGTACCAAATGATTCCAAATCACAAACAGATTGCGGCTCATATTCTAATGAAATCACAAGCTTCATCTTTTCCATATCATCACAACGACACGATGCATCTGAATCCAAAGTGGCTAAAGGCATCACAGCTGTCATATTGACAGGTAATTCTAGAGCAGCCGCCGCTCGAATAGCTGATATCAAGACAGTGGCATTGACCTCATGAGCCAAAGCGCTTCCTTCTTCAGCTTGTAAAAAGACACCAGAACTATTATTAATCATATATTGTTATTGGAATTAATAATTTAATTAGATCGTTACTTACTTCCTCACTTTGATTCTATTGTCCAATAATAGAATAGGAGTCTCATTTTCACTGGCACCACGATAACTTAAATCCAATAGTACCGGCGTCTTGTCTTCACAATCATTTGATGATATTTCATGCAAATGTTGACGCTGCTGTTGTATCCATTTCATAATGACGCCATTTGAACAAAGTTCTGGTCCAGTAGCATCATCACCAACATTAATATTACCATGAACATGTTTATCATCATGGGGTTTTATAAGCTGGTTTTGAGAAATTAAAGCAGCCAATGAAATATGATTTTCCATAAATTGACGTGGCATAAGACCGTTTTTCTTGCCATCATTTATTGATAGACGATTGATCCCAGCACTATCTAGCAATTCTTCATAATGTTGCCATGGAAATTTAGTATATGTTTTGATATGTTGTAAACTTAATAAACTGCCAGTGGTGGTACCGTTGCTGTAACCTCTGCCCCTATGGACTAAGTCACCAAAATCAATATGATTTCGACCAAAACGTAGACTTAGGCATGAATAATGACCATCATTATGATAATAGTGAGTACGCATATAATGGGCAGCATAACAAACTCCATTCGAGCCATCATGACTAAAAGAACTTTTAATCCAAATACGAAATATGTCAACTATTGTATTCTATTGGAAAATATTGTATATATTTGTTCTATACCTACCTACCACACTCTGTCAAGGCTTGAACAAATGAATGCTGCAAATACACACAATACAACAAACAAAATATAGAGTCAAAGGGACTCAAGTGATGTATGTATGTATGTAGGGAATACGCACCGGTAGATCTTCAAAAACCCTTCGCAACAGTGACGTGATACGTGTGGTATTTAGCCCTTGTCCTTGTCCACTATTGTTAGACTCATAATTAATATAATGTTGTTGATTAAAATTGCTGGAACCAGAAGTTCTTAAATTCGACTCATCATCGAGTGCTGAAACATGGAACCTTACAAAATCAGAATGAAGCATTTAGACACAGATGATGATGATGATAATGATTGAGTCCCCAAGATATAAAAAGTTCGTCTTCAAAATGACAAGAGGATCCTTTTTTTTTTTTTAAGAAATTTAAGTTTGTTTTTATTTAAAAAGGAAAAAAAAAAAAACAAAACAAATACAAATGAGTATTCAATACTTTAACATTTGATATATTGAATATTCGATAGGCACACTAATCTATTATCATCATAAAATAATTGAGCAAACAAATTGAGTAGCCAAGTAAGTATTCGAGTACATAAGGATAACAAATTTCTATGCATGTAAGTATGAATAAATTTTGAATATAAATTATTGATTGCATTGCATAATAAAGTAGTTATATATATATAGTATCGACTTATGGCAGCTCACATGTATTATGTACAAATCTACAAACGATTAATTAACTTCAATAGAAACTATTGCATTTTAGGTACCCATTTACGATAAGTTCTGTCCATAATATTATCAACAAGACTATCTATTGGATGAACAATAAATGGTATTGCTGCAAGGCCCAAAGCGGTTGGTATTGTTTTGTTTAAAATGCGTGGCAGTTTACTTTTGTTAACCAGTTGACGACTGAGCCAAGTAATACTAAAACAATAAGAACTATGAAGTAATGGAATGTGTGAATAAGATGTGTGATGTAATACAAACCGATTGATTGTGAAGCCCGGTATACAAACCGAAGCTAATATTTGCCACAGAAATACATCAGTTGTTGCAATGGCCACCTGCCGTTCTTTGGCACCATCCATATATGATTTGCGTCCCTTATCGTATGCATCAAGAAAAACATAGCCAAGAGCAATGCCATATGAAGCGGAAACAATTGAACTTGGCACTAAAGGACGAAAAGCTTCTCCCACTTCATTGGTATAGCCTACACATATGTACATAAATAAAACAAGATTATTAACCACATATTAATTGATTAAATAAACCAATAAGCAAGCTACATACCCATATAACGTATGAAAGTATCACGATATATATCGACTTCAGGTGCAGGTGGTTCCTTGCTTTGCTTTGGTTGATTGCTCATGTTTATTTTACTTGCAGAATCACACACTTAATACTGTACACAGAACAAATCCACTTCGGATTCGAATTCCAATTCCATTTTCCCAGTCCAGTACTTATATAATATTGACTGTAGCTACTTCTACTGCTACTGATGCTGCTGTCGTGTGTGTTTTGTGTTTAGTTAGCACTGTAATTACAAATATACATCCATTTAAATGTCCGATGACTAGCATACCAAATTCTTAAATGCAGAGGCAAGGGCACAACTCAATTGAATTCAATTCAATTCAACACATTATTCATTCATTCAATTGGTGTGGTAGTGCACTACAGTGTTGCATGTGTTACAGCAAGCACGTGTTCAATATTTGAAAGCTGCACTTGAATATTATTTTCTAAACAAACATAATTTGTTTGTTTATGTTTATGAAAATGAAATTTTGATTCTCTAATCATTGTTATTGTTTTCCTTTAAATTCATTGTTTTTTTCTTCATTTTTTGCATAGTACTCTGGCAGCACTATTCAATGCAGACAAGAATTGTAACTTGGCAGCACTGGTCCAGTTTGGGCAATTCCTTTTTTAGTGCTTTTTCACTTATGCTTTCATATTTCAGAATAGCATACACATACACACACACACTACAGACACACAGAAATCAAGTGATGAATGAACGTCAAATAAGTAATTGTTATTAAAAAGATTTAAGTGAAGAAGAAAAGACCATAAATTGTTTATGTATTTTTTTTTTATTTTACAAACAATGTAAGCAACTAAAATTATCAGCAGTAAAAGTAAAGAAAAAAAAAAATATACCTAAAAGTTGATTGTTAGTCGATTTCAATTGTGTGCGTGTGTGTGGTGCATTGCAAGTGAGAATTTCTTGACTTACTTATTTTTGGTTTCTACGCCTCTTGCATTTGTTTTGTTGCTGGCATTAGTCATATATTTTTGATACAATTTTTTTTTAATTGAATTGCGGGAATATTAGACTTTTTGGTTATATTATTAAATTTCGCATGTCAAAATTAAATAAATGCAAAAGAGTGTTAAATATATTTAATGGAATGTAACGACATTTAATCGATAATTAATTCATTATACTTAATATTGTACATATAGATAGTGTGACGTCATTAGGGTTTTTATCATCAGAACAACACACACGCTCAGACAGCGTTAAGGTTTATTGACAATTCAAACGCTTGGTCAAACAACATTGAAGCATAACTCGTGGCATCTGTATTGACAGTGGAATTACCACTAGCATTACTATTACTATTATTAATATTGGAGTCAGTGTAATCAAAATAGTGACAATTAGCAATGGCATCGGGCACTACTCTGCAGAAAGCCATAGATTTGGTAACTAAAGCGACAGAAGAAGATCGCAACAAGAATTATGCTGAAGCTCTGCGTCTATATGAACATGGCGTCGAGTATTTTCTGCATGCAATCAAATGTAAGTTCATAAAATCATATCAAAGCAGATTAGATCATATTTTTATTAATAAATTCATATTAATTATAACTGTTATCATGTTATGGATTCTATGAAAAATATAGATGAAGCACAAGGTGAAAAAGCTAAGGATTCAATACGAAGCAAGTGCTTACAGTATCTAGATCGTGCAGAGAAACTAAAGGAGTACCTGAAAAAGGGCAAAAAGAAGCCTGTCAAAGAGGGTGGTGAATCATCGTCAAGTTCGAAAGATGATAAAGATAAGAAAAGCGATAGTGATTCAGATGGTGAAGATCCTGAAAAGAAGAAATTACAAAGCAAATTGGAAGATGCTATTGTAATAGAAAAGCCTAAAGTGAAATGGTCTGATGTTGCTGGTCTAGATGCTGCCAAGGAGGCATTAAAAGAGGCTGTCATACTTCCAATAAAATTCCCACATCTCTTTACCGGCAAACGTATACCATGGAAGGGTATCTTACTATTTGGACCACCCGGTACAGGCAAATCGTATCTTGCCAAAGCTGTTGCCACAGAAGCGAATAATTCAACATTTTTCTCAGTATCCAGTTCGCATTTGATGTCGAAATGGTTGGGTGAGTCCGAGAAACTTGTTAAGAATCTCTTTGAATTGGCTCGCCAACATAAGCCATCCATTATCTTTATCGATGAGATTGATTCTATGTGCTCGTCACGTTCGGACAACGAGAATGACAGTGTGCGACGCATCAAAACAGAATTTCTGGTACAAATGCAAGGAGTTGGCAATGATACCGATGGCATACTTGTGCTGGGCGCTACCAATATACCTTGGGTCTTGGATTCAGCTATACGGCGACGTTTCGAAAAGCGTATATACATTCCATTGCCAGAGGCTCATGCACGTTTAGTTATGTTTAAATTACATTTGGGCAATACATCACATGTACTAACCGAAGCCGATCTCAAGGAATTAGCCGATAAGACCGATAGTTATTCGGGTGCTGATATATCGGTTGTGGTACGTGATGCGCTTATGGAACCTGTACGCAAAGTACAAACTGCAACACATTTCAAGGTTTGTAATCAGCATCATGCATGCATCGCTTTGTTTCGAAACTTGATTTGATTATGAGTTTCATTTCTTATGTTCATTGTTTGTTGTGTTATACAGAAAGTCTCGGGTCCATCGCCAGTTAATAAAGATGAAATTGTTGATGATTTGCTTGTGCCGTGCTCGCCTGGCGATGCGGGTGCCATTGAAATGTCGTGGATGGATGTACCTGGTGATAAACTATTTGAGCCGCCCATTACTATGGTAAAATTTATTGCATTTCATTGTTACAAAAAAAATTCATTCATTCAACAATTGTTGTTCTCTCTTTCGATTGCAGCGCGATATGTTGAAGTCATTGTCACGCACGAAACCAACTGTCAATGAAGACGATTTGATTAAACTACGAAAATTCACAGAAGATTTCGGCCAAGAGGGCTAAATCACAAGCGCTACAATATGTGCATCCATCATCATTTGTCTTCATCACCCAAAATGTTAATGAAACTGTGAAACCAGTAATTCCCATAAATCACGTTCAAGTTGAACTTGTTGAACCAGCTAACAGCATAACAACATAATAGATTGAAACAAAACAATACAAAACGAATACAAAATTTAAATTTAAAAACAAATACATATAATAAAATGAACCTTCTTTGTTTGGTTGGTCATTTGCATTGAGGAAGAAAACTTTGATGAGAAATTAACAAGAAAATCTTAGAAAGTAAAAATTTGTTGCCTAATCATAATCATAATAATCTTAAAGTAAAAAAAGACACGAATGGATCTGAATGATCTGAATGATCGTGTAATGTTTATGATATGTAATTATAATAACTATTACTATACCTTTAATTTCTTTTTTTTTTCTTTTTATTGTATTATTGTAATTGTAAAATTATAATATTAATTTTATGCAATTCTTCTTATGCTTTTCGAACAGCACCACAGAAGCAGCATCGCTTTGGAATTTAAAATTGACATTTTTGAAAAATTTGTAGTAGTTTAGTGAGCACCGGACCGCATGCATAGTTACATATGAACTTAACTACGACGACGACGGTGACGACGATGACAACATACTACCTTATCTATCTTCTGCATACTCGTTTATACATACATTAAAATAAACTATATTCTATCTTAATATTATTATACAAGAAAGAAACAAACAAACAAAAATGTACATGAATGATGAATATACTTACATATAAAAGGAGATTCGATGCAAAGCATCTGACAATGCAATGTAATTCGACCGATTGATAACAATTTATAATTAAAGTAAGAGATGTAAGAGATGTTGGCTGGCGGCTTTACCGAGTATCAGCAGGGGAAGAGTAACATTAGTTGCAGGGTATAGTAGTTAGACTCAGTCGAAAATTGAAAATATGAGAATCGATGATCGATGGTAAAATGATGTGAACGAATAAAATAAATTGTATTTTTGTATGCGATCTTTAATTTATAAAGAAATTTTTAATGGATTTTCTATCAAATGGATTTTGTGTGTGGGTGATGATTTACAAAAATATGAATACAAGCGCAAGGATAACAAAAGACAAAAATATAAAATATATATGTTAATTAATATGTAGAAGAAAGTTTCTTTTGTTTTTAGCTAGCCACAAACTTAGGGTACAACAATATAAAGAATATATATGTAAATATATGTACATATGGTATGTACTAATATAGTTAAAGTCAAGTTTCGAATATTTCATATTAAAGTACATACTTAAATGGAGCATGATTCGCGTAAAAATTGATTTAAATGTTATAAGCTTATTTTCAAGGGACAGTCGAGATTTTGTATTGGTGAAGGGATAAAGGATAGGATTTGTCTTGATCACTTTTTCTATAGTTTTTTGAAAACGATGGCTAAAAAGTAATTTGGTGTCAAGATAAAGCCAGAAATAGCGAACACAAGACTCCCATTGTTTACTGATATTATTAATAACAAGATTTACTGGATGGTAGGCAACAGACTTTGCGCTTCCTGGTAAAGTATATGTAATTTGTTTTCCATTTGCAATAGTAGGGGACTAAGGTGTTAAGGGCGTTTTGCAGATTGCTTGTAATACGAATAATGCATCAGCAAACATTGAAATTATGCAGCTTTCAAAACGTGGAATGTCATAAGTATACATAGATGCTATAAAGGATTGGGCCAAGAACAGAGCCCTGAGTTACTTCTGCGCTTGTGGGAGAAAGGGTTGAAGGTGACCCATTTATAACATTGTAGAAAGATCCCTTAGCAAGGAATTTTTCTTTCAATTTTATAAGATTGATTGGTGCGTTGACCCATACAGTATCGAATGCGGCTTGTATGTCCAGTATTATCATATCGACATATTTTTTGTTATGGGAAAAATATTTTTTAGTCTTCATCAAGTCTTCGTCGATTAATCAATCTCCATAAACATTTCCTAACTCGTAACGAACACACACAGTGCTCCAGGAAAAAACAAAATATATATATTTTTTAGTATTCATCGAGCTTACATAGAGTAA
>JBANCV010001832.1:0-11963 GCA_037040105.1 Amiota albilabris
TACTACTACGCCACCTCGGACCCCAGGGATAAGATCCCTTACAAATTTTTTCCCCCCTCTCTTTCAAAAAAAAAAAAAAAAAAAAAAAAAAAAAAAAAAAACATACATATATAATTATTGCAATAATAATAATTATTATTATTATTATTGTTTTTAGCCTTTGTAATACCCCCGTAGTGGGTATCATCATACTTTTCTTTCGACTATTCCTATGCTCGCATTGATTCTGTGCATGTGAGTCGTGCAACAAAATCAGCGTTATCGCAATCTGCCAAACAATATTGTATTCGATGTTTTTTGTATGCTTGCAGGAAATAAGTAGTTGAAATGCATGGAATGGAAAGGTAACTTGGGTGTCATAATAAATGGAACAAAATCAACACAAAGCATAGCTTAAGCCGCTTTAAGGGTTTTTGATTAGCTTAAATATATAATAATGCAATACAATGAATGGATAACAATAAAAAAAAAAACAATAACAATGGCAATGAACACAGTAGCGGCAGCAGTAGTTGGGACAATAATAAATATTTATGTTATTGTATAATAGAAAATGTTTGTTATAAACTAATTATTTACCGTAACGCATTATATTGTTGTGCATATTTCACTAGTTTCATTTTTCACTTAATCATTTGCATTTTTATGTAATGTTTGTTAATTTGAATTTTAAAAAAATTCCTGATCAATAAAAGATTAATGATATATGTCATATGTATGTCGCACTGTTTTAAGTCTTAATTCCAAATCCAATATGAAGTAGAAGTTTTGCGATATTTTTATCTAAAAAACATAAATTGAACAGAATTGCAATAAATAAAATATACGGATTTAAAGAATTTTATATATTTAAATATAGAATTCACTCATATTCTTATCTGTATATTAATTATGGTAACTATCGAATGTTAAGTTTCATCTATCCTACCGATCAGACGTCTGTCTTTCGGAAGCTATAAGAGCAAGAAAACTGAAAGCTTTCCGAGACTTGGTTGGCTCTTTACAAAGTATATTATAAATGTAATGAAAGTCTGTGTAATAGTTCTCAACAAAATAAATGAAATTACCTTTTACTTCCAAGATATAAATTTAATTGTTTTAGCATACTTTACTCTTAAGCTAAGTATTTATTTTTCTTTGAAGTTTTTAAAAAATGAATTGGTGGTTTTTTTTTTCTACATTATATGTTAATAACTGGAAACATAATTACTATCACAACGTATTTTGCTGAAGACAATAGTTGTCAGTATTTATTTTGCATATTCATTTGAATGGAGATTCGGGAGGGTATTCAATACTCGGGCCTAATCGACCAACACATACAGTATTGTTAATATTTTTTTTTTTAGATACTGTGATTTTGGTTTTGCTTCGATTCATTTTTTAATTTGATTTTTAAATTTTGCAACAAATCGAACACAATTCATGCGTTAATGTGATAAATTTGCATAGTTGGGCATAATGTCAAAATGTCATTTTATAAAAAAAGAATACATATAGGAAAAGGAAATAGGGGATTGATAAAACAAAAGGTTACACTAATTTCTTCTGCTTCTATTTAGTTATAATTCTTTTCATATGCTTGACTTAGGTGTAGAGAATTATGTACTTTTTGAAGACAAATTTCTCTTAATATGTAAATTTACCACAAATTTGTGGTATTTTTTGTTTTAAATTAGTATAACGATAAAAGATAAATATATAAATACACAATATATGTATCTATGAATTTGTCTTGGCTATGCATGTAAATATATAGTATGCACGTATGTATGTATGAATGGACTCAACTTAATAAGTAAAGACGTATAACTTGAGTACGCGTACTTCCGTTTCCTGTTAAAGTTTTGGTGGGTGTTATCACAGTTGGTGTTCTTGTTGTTGTTGTTGATATTCTTCCGTTATAATTTTGTTACTTCATTTCGTCTTTGCCTTCTCATCAAGTCATCATCTCTGGTAACTTTTAGCAGTAACATGTCTTAACTTTGACTTAAGGGTTTCTGCTTATTTTTCCTATTATGTGTATAGCCTGACTCAAACTGACTGACTAAGTCTTCGTAGCGACATACTCATAGACTCAGTATCAGCCTCACATACAGATACAAATGCAGATACAGGCAGGCTGGCTAGCTGGCTGGCTAGCAAAAAACAGATGCTTCAGTCATCATATAAAAAGTTTCATATAGTACAAACATATGATAAAGAAGAAGGAACAACCAAATGACAACAAAAAACGAATCAAGTAAAAACCGGCAAAAATGAAATTAGGCAAAAATATATACGAGTAAATATATTTTTTTGATGTTTAAATTTTGTCGACATGGTTTTATGGGACAAAGAGCATAAGATATATATATACACACACACAAAACACAAGAAGAAACACAAACAGAAACATTTGTAAGGAGGCAAAGAAGTGAGTAACTGAGTGAGATAGGCCGAAGTAACGTGAGTTGGTTGCATAACACAAAAGGGCGTTCACAAGTGAGCAGGAGAGTATGAAAGATAATGTCGTGCTGCTAAAGGGTTCGTCGTTGCTCAATGTGATGTTTGTTTACTAACAAAAAAAAAAAAAAAAAAAATAGCATATAGGAAAATAGGAAACATAAACAGAACCAAGTGGGGAAATTCCTTTTTTTCCGCACGTAGTTTAATTTCTTTTGGTCATAGAGTCTTTTGCTTTTTCAGCTATTTAAGAATAACACTGCTGCTGCTTCAGTGTATAAGTAAACATTATACAACATAGCATAAAAGAGAATTATGAGTTTTGGGATTTGAAGTTTTATTCAATATAGATACATACATATTTTTTTTTTTTTTGTTTTAATTTAAGGAACAAACAAACCGTTTTTCATGTCATTAGAATTCTTAGATCTATCCAAATAGTATGTAATCTGCTTAATTTGTTTAATTGATATGATTACCCGATTGTTAAGATATATCCGATTTAATTGAAATAAATTTTACAAATAATTTAAGATAAAATCCATTTAGAATTACCATACCTACATAATTTTATTTACAAAATTATACTTATTATAATGATGTTGGAAACGCATAGAACTTTGCGTCAAAGACCCCATGAAGTACTTAAAATGTGGAAAGATAATGTTCTAGCAAATTCCATTTGCTGCAAAAACTGATACGATATTACATCATGTTAGCATTTATTCTATTTATTATATAATATTTAAAATACAATTGTCCTGCATTAAGGACAGTTGGAAAGCTTAAACTTACATTTACGATTAAGCAAATAGTTTTAAGATATTCATTAAGAGATGCAAACTTTTTCTTTGCTTGAAACAATTAAATAATTCAACACATCGTATTATAAAAGATGATATGAGAATAACAATAAATAAATAAATGCATGAACTTGAGAAGAAGTCACTTCCTTTCTCTTCAAATATTAAATAATGTATTTTTTGTTTTGCTTTATTTTAGAGGATCAAACAATTAACAATACATTTATTAGTTGATGCTTTGATGACTTTTTTGTCTAGTTTAATATTGAGGTTTTTTTATTTCTGGTAACTTGTTGTCCAAAATAAGTTCACGATTAAATAATAAATTTATTGATGTTTTCTAAAAAGTCAGGGTTTGTTACCCTACTTCATATAAGAAAGATAAGGTGCTTTTATGAATTATGTTTATCTTCCAAACCAAAGGAAAAATAGATTAATTTGCAAATGTAAGTAAAAATAAAACTTAAAAAATGTTAATAAAAATGCTAAACTGCACACGGAGAAACACGCATACATGCATACGTGCATTAATGAATAAATATGTATACGTTACAACACATACTTATGCAAACAACCCTTGACCTCATGCTAAATATGAAGAACATTAATTTGTTGTGCAAAACCAAATAAGAATGACAAAGCTAAAATAGTTTGTGGCAATAACGCATTCTTAAGTGAAGAAAACAAGAAAATAAGAATGAGAATTGGAGTATGAAAGATGAGGAAAAAAATGTATTGTAAATAGAGGAAATTCCTTAAACTAACTTTGGTAAATGAGCATTTTATAGTTCTATCAGTTTTAGACAAAAGCACTGATTGCGACCGGCTTTTGGCATGTTAGAGGGAGGAGTGGATACGTATGAAAGTTCAAGGACAACAGAGTAACCAACTTACAACAGCAACAGTAACAGCAACGACACAAAAGCTACCAAGCGTAAAAATTCATGGTGAATCATGCCCAAAATACCCCCACACACTAACACATCCATACACAAACACAGAATACACACAGATACACACATTTGGATGTCAGTCATCAAAGCGTATGCCATAAATTATTAAATTCAGTTTTATGCTATTTAAGCATATTATAAAACCGCATGAAAAACACACACACACACACACACAGAGAAACAATTCAACGCATTTATACATGCATAGATACGTGGGAGTGAGCAAGTGTGCGTGCCATGCCCACCATGTCTTGTGTCTTGGGTAAAATGTTGGCTTTGTTGCGAGAGCACACTTTAAGCAAATACAACAACGTTAAATTGTTGTCCTATCATGCCCTTTTTGGCCAACAGCCGCAGACGTTATTGTATATATCAAAGTGTGCGATGAGGTTTTCTTTTTGTGAAATATACTTGTGTCTATGAGAACATATGCTTGTACGGAACAACTGAGGGGGAAAAGACCTTACAACTCGTAGATAAGACGTATAGTTTTGGGATCCCACAAAATTATGCCGCAAAATAATTTTAAAGTAATGATCCAGCAACATAAACAACAATGTAATAACAACAACAATAATATAAACCAATGATGATGATGATGGTAATGACGATAGCCGTGTCAACTTAGGCCAATCTCGTTATGTTGTTTTTGTTGTTATGGTTGGTAAACCACTTAAAATTTACTAATTTTGTTTACAAAAACCAAATGAAGTCTTTCTCTGTTTTTATATACCATTCACATTAGAATGAATAGGTATAATGACTTCGATAGGATTTTTGTAATACATAGAATTTTGTGTTGGAAACCCCATAATTTATTATGCTATGCATATTTTGAAAGAACAAATGGTGCATTTAGCTAAAAGTTTACAGAGTTCGTCGATAACTAAATAACATATACAAAATACAATTTAAAACTAGAAAGAAGACGTAATACTCTTCACGCAGCCGCTACAAAACGTTTTTTTAAGGTAGCTATGCGATCCAGTAATCTTTGGATCTCAAAATTTACATGGATCAGAAACTTATTTTGCCCAAATTTCAAGATGATAGAACAAAAACCAAAAAAGTTTTTCTAATAAGAATGTCAATATGAGTAGCCGGTTTGTATGGGAGGTACACTGCCTAGTGATCCGATTCGGCTGATGCCGTCAAATTTGCTGCGTATGGAAAAATTAAAGATTCGATTTCAGCTCTCTAGCTCAAAAACTGAGGGACTAGTTTGCATACATATAGGCGGACAGATGAACATTGCAGATTAACTCATCTCGTCATTCTGATTGCTCAAGAGTATATATATTTTATGTGCTCTACAATGTCTGCTTCTTTGCTTTACAAACTTAATAACAAACTTATAATACTATTCACTGCGTGAAAAGTATAATTATGTACACTTGGTTCGTAAAAAATTTATTTTTTTCCTGACAATATACCCAATATACATTATTTGACAGAACTACCTTATCAACCTTTGAGTATTTATAAGTTTAGTTTGAAATTTTGTATATATCATAAGATCTAAAAACAAAACATGTAAATCCCAATTCTCTTATTAACAATAATAATCTAATATATTTTATAAATTTTGTATTCCTCATCTGAGAAGGCAATAAGTTTATGAAATAATAACTTCCTATTTTTTCGAAATTGTTGTCTTTTTTCATTGTTATCATTAATTTGATATATTTTATTCTCCATCTAACATTAGTGTTTAACTTCTTTGATCGAAAGGAATAAAGAATGATTTTTTTTTTTTCAATACAATAGTAATTCGTTTTAATTTTAACATTTTTGCAATATTCGTCTCATCTCAACTCTGGTCAATTTCACACAATAATTTAATCATATTTTTAAATCTTAACATTGGTGTAATTGATAAATATTTTTGTTGTTGTATGTTTTGTATTATATTGAATGCGAGTTTGAGATTTGGAAGAGATTCTTTTTGAAATAATATCTAAATACAAATACCATTCAATGAGTTAGTTGAAAAACCTGTAATTCTTGATACAAAGCTTCAAATTAAGTTCATTGCCCATCATTGGAATAATTTTTTTTTTTATTAATTTCATTGAATTTGTTAATATATTATATTTTTAATATATTATATTTCTATATATTTTTTTTAATACAACAGTAATTTGTGTTAATTTTAACATTTGCTGTAATTGTGAAATTTTTTTTTTTTGTTGGTATTTTTGTATTATATTGAATGCGAGTTTAAGATAAGAAGAGGTTTTCTTTGAAATTATATGTATACCTACATACAAATGAGTTATTTGAAAAACTTTTGACTGGGTAATTCTGCATATAAACCTTCAAATTAAATTCATAACATGGAAATTCTTGAACGTTATTGGGCCATACTTGCAGTTACTATTCTATCCGCTTCAGCTTCATTTTCTTGTGTATTGTATCCACGTTAGAATGAAACCCTTTTTTTGACGAAATAAATAATTTCATTGACTTGCCAAATGAACAGCAATACACACTTTTCTGGTCTTGTCCTAAGTATGTTTGGATTGATTTTACAAAATGTCTCTAAGCATTGTATATTTGATCCACCGATTCCGGCCTTTACGGATGATTTTATAAAGTTTTTTAAAGCCTTAAGTATGGCGCAGACATAAACAATACGAACGCAAAAATAATATCCAAAATTGATTAAACGCTTTGCGAGTCCATTGAAAACACACACACAGCATTTCACATTTATATATATAGATAATGGAACATTTGTTAAAAATATTAAAAGTTGAAAAAACCAAGCCACTGACCTTCGTTGTTTGGACCTTCGTTGCCATTTATAAGAGGTCGGTGCTTAACACGCGCGGCTAACAATAAATAAGATATATAGTTGCGAACGTACGACATAAGCTTGGTACTGATTTTGTAGTCAATCATTATTAGACATTTGCATGTGTAGCTCACACCAAACGGCGTTTGAGTTATTCAAGTCAAAAGTAAATGAATTTTGTAACTGCTTACTCAGAGAACTGGTCAGTTTAAGTGTACAAATTCAAGGGAAAATAAATTAAACTATCGCTAATTCAAAATAAATACGGTGATTGCAAAGAGAAATTTTAGAATAAAATAATTCATAATTAAATAAAACAAAAAAAATTAAATCTATGCAAACTGGTCCCTCAGTTTTTAAGCTAGAGAGTTGAAATTTTGCACGAAGCTGTCTTTTTACCATTCGTAGCTGATTTGTCGGAAGTAGCCGAATCGGACAACTAGGAGGAGTACGAAGCCCCTACTCAAATGCAAATATGTAAATTTCAAGATCGTTTTCTAGGGAATGCCTTTCTTTCTGGTTTTAAATTTCTTTTTTAAGGTGGTTCGAACGCGCCCTAATTTTTTTGACAATTTTAAAATAAAACTGAATGTTTATTTGTTTTTTTGTTGTTATATAAGCATAATGGAACAATGCTTTACATTAAGTACTTTTTTTTGCACTTTGTGGGTACCTGGAGGAATGCTTTTTACATCTTTCCATTTTTTATTTCATCTTAAGGACTGAATTCAATTTGCTGTAAGGAGATGTAGATGTTAGACTTTATTATTTGTCAATCCATTCTTTTTATACTCGCACCCACTCCATAAACAGCATCCTTTCGGTGCGAAGTTGTAAAGAAATTCCATTGGATGAAATCACATTCTAATTCATTCGATACCATGAATTTGTTTTTGTCTTTTCTTGTGTCTCCATAAACATACTGATGCATTGGCTAATATGATTGTCATTATTGTAGTTTGCATATTTTTTTTCTCAATATATCAATATCAATATCTTTTTTATTTTTTTGTTTGTGTCCCTTGGCAGTCCATCATCTACATTTTTTACTGCTTACCCAACGTTTGTTTTTATTTGTAGTGCTCCAAAGAAGTGTTTTGAGATTCCTTTTTTATCTCGACTTCTTCCTTGTCATATTCGATCCATATCTCTTCTTTCCATTATCCTTCATTCTATCCATGTTTTTAAATTGGTAGGTTTGTAGCTTTAACGGATCATTTTTTACCCCTTTCCACCATCGTTTGCACTTTTCTCTATTTTTTTTGATCATTTACATATATACAATGCCCATATGAATACATATCAAAATTAATTTAATTACAAAACGTTGCACTTATAGTGTCGAACGTAACAAACTTCAAATGGCTCCAGGAAAATATACATATATTGTTTTTCAATTCTATAATAATATTATTAAATACAAACTCTATTTGTACCAATGGTTTGATGTACTTTCTTTGAATATTTTTTCTCTACTGACAAAGACTGCTGCTTTTCGATGTTGAACGTGACAATAGAATGAGCAAAAATTTATCGTTATCCATCATACCTTTTTTTTCGTCATATTTACTTAAAATTACTTATGCTCTAAGAGAGATTTCGTGGAAAAAACTTTTTAATATACGCTTCTCTTTATGAAGAAATTAGAAATGAGCAAAGGAACAAAAACTACAATTTGCCACTTTGCAATCGATTTTCTTGAAGTATTGAGTAAATTCATATCAAATTTGTTAATATTATTTAAATTTGAATGTTTTTGAATAATAATATATGTATGTATTAAATTATGTTATTTTAATAACTAAAACCACATGAGTACATGTACATAAGTCATATGCATATCGGAAATTTGTACATAGTGCAATCGTTGTCATCAGTCATTAGTGTATTTATCTATTACAATTTTATATTGTTTATGCTTTGGTGGTTGCGTATATTTTCATCATAATAAAAAGAAAAATACTAATAAAGAGAATCTATGTTAATGAATGTTATGATGCAGTAAAAGTGGGGGAAGAGTCCAAGAGGACCCTGCAGTATTTAATATTTGATTAAGTACAATACTTAAGTCACCACATTCCTTTAATAATTCTGACTCTTGTCCCTAACAAGCACGAACACAACAACTCAGAAATAGACTGTCCTTTGTTCCAATAATAATTTCTAGTTTTATTACTGCAATGTATATAAGATTGATTCATCTACAAATGAATGCGATTGAATAATTGCGCAAAGCGGTGTTAGACTTTTACTTTTCACTTTACATTTTAAGTACCACAGAGTTTGTGGTAATGAATGTTAAACGTCAATGAAGGCCAAAACGAACAATTTCAATCGCATTAGCCATTTTGTCAGACTCCGAAAAATAACAATCATTTTTGATTATAAACAATCTTATAATAAATAATATATTAGCAATAATATTGTACGCCTATGGCCCGCTTTACTATTATCATCTTTCCCTTTTTACGTCGTCTTCATCAGTTCTTCAATTTATGTACATTAAATCCATCATAAACTAATCCCTCTCATCTTTTTTAGTACGAATATATAGAAATAACCATGCTTTTGCATGATATTGAAATTTGTCATTTCATTTGCTTGTTAAATGTCATTGCCAGACTAAATTCTATGCAACTTACAATACTACTCTCTCTCTCCCTTCCCTTCCTTTTATCACCATGTCATGGTTGCCATAAAGATTTTCTTTGTTGCTTTGGAATCTACAGTCTCCACCATTTGGACATAAATTTACATATGTCGTGGTTGAAAATAAATCATTGCAACGTAATGCCGTTGCATAATTAGATAATGTCAACTTCACTTCGTTGTCTGTTGCACAATAACCAGGCAACGTAATAATAATAATGATGATTATGATGTTTTTTATTGCCTTTGATAATAATAATGAATGCATTAATGATAATGATGTTGTTTCTAGTATGTTGCATTTCTATTCTCTATTTTATAGAAGACAAGAGCGATTTTATTGTAACAATATTGTAAAAGCAAGACAATGAAAATACAATAGAAAAGAGACAAAGGGTTTAAAATAAAATGTGTCATTGTATTATTTACATATTGCATTGCGTCGGTTAGTTGGAGTTTAATTTTCTTGTATAGATATCTTTTATAAAAAATGTATTCAATTATAATTTTCTTTTTGTTCATTTATAGAAATATTTACTTTGTCATGCACCCCATCATATACAAAAGTTTGAAACAAATATTTTCCTTCTATAACTTCTACAGTGTAAAAACCGACGTGATAAAGTCCAAACATACACACATTTGTTGGAATACATTGTGTAACATATAACTACCACATATGGAAGCTCTTCAATTTCAAATTCTTGACGAGTAGAATTGACACAATTTATAGGCGATTAATTTCTTTAAAATTTCCTAAGTATGATATACACTTACAGCTTCCTATCCATGTAACATTCATCCGTATGAATTTTGTAAGAAACTCTTCACATACGCACTTGTAAGCAGTTTTGAAGATCTTACAATAATCTTTCAAACTTAACTTTTGAATATGATTCATTCATTTCGTTAACTTGAAATGCTAGCTGCTGCTTCTGCTTCTGCCACTGCTGCTTTTGGGATAATTTGCTTCATTATTGTCTTTTCATTTGCACTATTTGAAACAATTTGTCATTTACAATTGTATAAATTGTCGTTATTCGTTTACGGAAAATTATCCCATTTAAGTTCATTGAATGTGAAAAAGAAATTATTATCGATATCTGAATCTGTATCCGAATGTTAATATTTTTTATTTCTTTCTTCATCTGGAGCTTTTGATTTAATTCAATTTGTCAGTTTTTATAATATTGTTAATACAATTGATACTTATGCATATTGTCTGTACTTCAAGTTAACATCCTGCACCACATGTTTTACACCGCTCCTTTCTTTCACTCTTATTATCGGACAGACTTGTCACATTCGGTGGTAAATACATATATACGAGTATATATGGTAAATGTGCACCGATAAATTCGTAGTATTCACTTTAAGTGTGCTTGGTTTGTGCATGTTCATACATCCGTTCATCAACAGTTTGCATATTCATGCATCTCTTGAGGCTCATTAATGCACAGCAACAGAAACAATAACGACAATCAGTACCAACAGCAGCAGTAGCAACTTGCAACAATGACAATACCAATAGTGGACATGTTTGTTGCATGTTGCAATAAAAACAACTACAAAAACTCAAGCCCAATCCAAGTTGAAAATAAATGAAATAAAGTACGACGCAAACAGCAACAAAAATGCATACAAAAACAAAAAAGCGCATGCCACTTGCAACAGCGAGTCATGTCACGTAGTGTCGTCCCTTTGCTCTCTTGTTAATGTCATTCATTCAATTCATTCATATGTACATGCATACGTCCAACTGTCATTGTCTCACTTCACTCTTTGTCTATTTCATTGTTATTATTTTCAATGTCATATCTCCTTCTCGTTCGCCACTTTAGATACCATTCCTAAGCTCCATGCGTACTCCAAGATACGTTTAATTTTAATTATACAATAGAAACAAAACAATAACAACAGCCGACAAAAAATGGAACCATTGCCTCCGTTTTTTTTAACAAAAGCTGTCAGAAATACATGTGCTTTATTCTCTAGCCACAATGTTTCACATCTTCGCTTTTTTTATTCGCAAGCTATCCATCGGTCAATCAAATCATTCAATGAAACCGTGCAACCAGGCTGTGCACGAAGCAAAAGCAATATCATCTGTATCTATCATTCATGCGATTGAAAACATTCATTTACTTTGACATACCAAGGCGTTAACATACTATATATTATCTTTTATCATTGTTCTTTGTTTTAAATCAATTTAATAATGACCCTCTTATACGCACTCATATACAAGGAGTGTGTTAAAAGTTTCCGAACTTTTCTGGCAGGGCATTTTCTGGTGCCGCCATCTTTGTGTGAGTA
>JBANCV010001834.1:1932-11954 GCA_037040105.1 Amiota albilabris
TTTCAAATAACATTTAATCCAACATAGAAGATTTGGAGGAAAACCCATAATATTCAATTTACACATAAGAAGATCATGATAACTGAATCAAAGGCTTTGGAAAAATCAGTATAAATTACATCAGTTTGTATCCTATTAATAAAACCTCGATCAACTAGCAAAGTAAACTCAAGTGGTTGCGGACCTATTTCTCACAAAGCCATGCTGTGATGGAGAAATAACAGCCTTACAGAAGTGTTGAATAATCGATATGAGGACTTTCTCGAACAACTTAGGAATAGCTGATATACTATCCACTTTGTTGTAACTCATTATGCTACAATGCAAAAAGCTCATTGCTATACAATTCATGTTTTAACGATAGATGGCGGGAATCTATATATCTTATGGTAATCTACCATTAAATAAATATACGAGTATTGTTGATTCACTTAAATTATGAATTAAAAAAAGAATATAATTATCGCCAATCTGTTCTAATAACAAGAATTATAATAACAAAATATTATAATAATCCTTAATTTTTACACATCGATACCAATCCGTCACATTTAACTCATTCAAGGGAAAGAACTTAGGTATATAAATTGCCACCATACAATTTTCACAAGAACACTGACATACAAAAATCGCAAACTAACATCACAACGGGGCCGCAGCAACGCGCGCCTGGCTTTGCTAGTAAAATATAAAAAGTAAAGCACACTTTTATGACAAAACATATACATTGGACAAAACATGAAAGGAGACGTGAGCGAGTCGTCCACTCTATATATTTAATAGTGGTTGCCCAGCCTGAGCCACAGTAACGAGTGGGATGTAGCTTCTAAAAAATCTTGGGTATACAAATCAACAAAAGTTGGCATAACTAACATTAAATTGCATCGGTCCCTCTATTCATTTTAGAGCGTCACCATTTCCCGTCAAAAATCCGTAAGAGTCATTTCGCTGAAGTGTTAACAACAGACTTTCTTTGTTATCTAAACATTTCAACTTTTGAGCTGACAAAAACAATTTGCGGAAGCGCTGCTTTTTTTTGTGTTTTCTTTTGAAGAAAAGTGCAGCTGATGGACATCGATTGCTGTGTGAAGCATATGGGGAACATAATCCATCAACAAAAACTTGTGAGTACAGGTTCCGGTGTTTTAAAACTGGCGATTTTGACACCAGCGAAAAGGAACGCGTAGTAGGAAGCGTTATTAGACCAAGTTTCATGCCAAACTCGAGATTGACTAAACAAGCAATTTCATACAGTTTCATGGTCATGGGTATGGTGCTAAAACTAAGCAATTGGGTTCCTTATGAACACAAGACAAGAGACGTCGAAAATCGTTTTTTCACGCGCGAACAACTGCTCCAAAGGCATAATTAAAAAAATTTAAATTTTACATTCAGGATACATTTCTCTATGTTCTTGTAAACAACATTAAAAAAATTGCTTTTGTTCCTCTTGAACAGTGATTAATCCATGAAAGTCTTGCATTAACTTAACTGCTCTTTCAGGCGCATAGTTAACTGCTTTCAGTGTCTGCACCTTCCATTTAGCGTGTTGAAACGAATTATTTTTTGACCATAACTTAGGACACTCGTTACTTTTTCGATGGGATGTAACATTTACAGTTGGCTAAGTTAGCAACGATTATTAATTTAGTTTCTTGATGTACAGCCACTTTTGAGATAGTTTCGTCGCTTGTTTCGTAAGCCTTCAAAAAGTCAGGTCTTTTTTCCTCTAAAGTACATTGTAGCCAAAGCTTCAAGTACGATATCATGAATAAAGATTTTCCTTATTCAGTTTCTGTTCGAGAAGCACACACGCACAATTAATACGACCTGTATTTAACGTAGTAACACAACAGAGAACCAGTACTTTATCTCCAAGATTCCAATCAATAATAGCGTTCCAAACTACTTGTGCCTGTTCCCTACCTGAAGAGTTACCCAATTTTGACGTAGCATTAAGTTTTTCTTTATTATCATACGAAATTTTTATGATGTAGACTTGTCCTTCTGTATGTGCCTCAGTTTTTGAGATAGAGAGCACGAAGCTTTCTTTTTACCATACGCTGCACATTTGTCAGAATCAGCCGAATCGGACCACTAGGAGTGGTACCTCCCATATATAGCCCCTACTAAAATTCATGTTCTTATTAAAAAAACTTTTTTGTTTTTTGTGCAATCATTTGAAACCTCTCCACAAACTCTGTATAACTAGTTTGCTAACACAGTTAGGTAAAGGTTTAGTCGGTATACGTGCCTTTTCCCAATAAATAATGCACGCCCGAAACAGTCGAGGTGCTGGAAATTGTATTTAAATTAAAATGCCGTACATTATAATTAATAAAGCCAAATTCATGACAATTATCACCATTTATCTGTGCTTAAATTCAATTTAAATTTGCATCTCTAAAAAAACACAATATAACTCGATCTTTAGTATTAGCTTTTGTAAAGAGTACTAGGGTAGTGTATGCTGCAGATGTTCAGAGATCTTTTCATTCCAACCGATTATGTAAATAACTATAGGTCATTGTATAGTTTTCAAGTGGTTATTTTTTTTAAAGCCATCTCATATAAAGATTGTGTTATCCAGTTATAACTTCTACTTTATTTTTAAATCTTAATTTAAAACATGCTTACAGTATGGACAATGTTGCAATGTCTTCAACGAACAATCTATCAAAAGCAGGTAGTCCCTTAATGATATCAAAAAAACATTCCATCAATAAAGACTGCGTTACCGATAATAACATCGATGGAAAATGTAATAATTATGAGGCAGAGTCGACAACATTGCGTAAGTCATCAACAAGCAGTATGCCAGTGAGTCCAGCGACGTGGCAGTCTAATCACGTTGAATTGTACGAAGAAGATTTGCGCTCATTGGAGAATGCTACAAAACTATCTACCATACGCATGAAACTAGAAGAAAAACGTAGAAGAATAGAACAGGATAAACGTAAAATTGAAATGGCATTGCTTCGTCATCAAGAAAAGGTAATCACAACATTACTTATGTTTTTTATACTCGTCACGTAGCGAAAACTAGTCCCTCAGTTTTTGAGCTAGAAAATTGAACATCCGACCTTTTGGATGGGTACTTCTCATACAAACCCAAATTCATGTTCCTTTTAGAAAAAATCTTTTTGGTTTTTTAAGTTATCAAACTGAAATTTGGACACAATTAGTGTCTAACCCATATTCACCAAGCATATAAATGGATTACTGGATCGCATAGCTCCCTCACAAATATTGTGGTCTCAATGTTGAAACGTAGTATGCAACATAAGTCACATCAATATTGCAATATTTCTTTGTGATCAATCACAGGAGCGTAGGCAAAAACGTGAAGAATATTACAGCATCGGCATAGCCGAAGATAACTTTCTTTCTGGTTTCTTTTTCATACCAGGAGGATCTTGAGACATCCGCAGATATGGTGAAATGGGAAACAATGAGTAATGATTCTAAAAGAACACCAGATATGGATCCGGTTGATTTAGATAAGTACCAGGTAATATATATCAATATTTATTTTAATCATAATGTTATTAAATGTTATAACGTCATAATGAAATTAACTGTTTCTTTCCATTTCTGTCCTTCTGTCTCTGTCTATGCTTTATAACATTAAAATATAAACAAAAACACACATCCATGTGTAACTAATACATTTAACATTCTTATCGGCCAATGTAACAAACAAACAGCAAAGTATTGCTATAATGAACATCAATCTGCAGGATATCCAACAGGATATCCACAGACTGGCAACCCAACAAAACCAGATGCAAGCGCAACATTTACAGGCACAGCAACTGATCCAAGCACAACAAATAGCAAATATGTTGAGTCAGGTAATGCAGATTATATTATTGAGATATCCAAATGCTTTCTGAATATGTTTGTACAATTCACATTTGTATGCATCATAAAACAAGCTTATGGGCCATTTGTGTATATAAAACAAAGATTAAAAATAGATTACTGGATATATGTATATACACTGAACGAGTGCACACTAAACAAACAATATCTCGCTTAAACGATTCATGTACTACACTCAACATTATTAATAGTCACACTATCTGCAGATTCCCATGAGTGTTCGGGTCTACGTACCTGAATCACTCGACAGAAAACGGCCAAGGTCCACTCACCCCTGCAGTGAGGGTGTTTTACAAACTGCAACTCCAGTGGCTGCAGTTGTACATGCTAAGCCCCCCTTGCAGTTAAAACAACAAAACTGCCTTCACCATTACTTTCCCAAATCAACTAATGTGGTGTTGAAATTAAATGATCTAGTTGAATTCTTCAATAGTGCAGTTGCTTAAAAAGTAGTTTTTTTTAAACAATTTAGAAACTCTTTTTATTTCTAAAATAACAACTCTGTGGTCATTGTAAAAAAAACTTGGTTTTTTTTTATAAAAATAAACTGTTTTTTCATCAGTCTAACTCGACTATAAATTTCAATCATTTCCCCTGTTGTTATTGTCGTCAGAACGAAGAGATCAGCTCACTGTGGAAACACGATAAGAGCGAGTGCGAGTATGAGGAAATGATAGAGCCTACATGGGATAGCAAAATCAGAAAACAAACACTGTTATTATCATTGAACTGAACTGTACACAGTTTTACTGGTGTGCACCGTTCTTTTATGGTAAGCTAGACAAATAACCATTTCACCTGTGCTAACTCCTGTACACGAATTTTATTGAATAAACTCTATAGAGTACTTTGCAAGCAATTTAAATATCTTATCTTTGTCATTACCTAAGCTCCTAGTCTCTAAGCTTTGAAGCTATCGAGCTGAATTCTAAATAGACTCGTTTAAATGTCGTAAACATATAATATTTGTTAGAGTGGTTGTGTATGTTTAATTGGTATTTGTGTACCGCTAGCTTAAATGCATTACTAGTAGTCTAGCTGTGTCATATATCTACTTATGCCTATGGTTACACTTCACACATTCAGAGAAATAACGTAACGGTAACAATGGTACTGGTACAGTATGCATATATACTAGGTCTTTCGCAAAGTTAACTAGACTTTTTCTAATCCTCTATTTATAATGATGCTATCTTTTGACGGGAGTACGAGTTGGAAAGGTATATCCTTCACTGACATTCTGTCAAAATTTCATGACGATCGGACAATTAGAAGCCAAGTTATTGCTTTATAAGTGACAATGTGTTTATCGGTCGGAAAATGAACTTCCAACAAAGAGCGAATATTAACTTTTGTTTTAAAGTTGGATAAACTTTTATTGAGACGTTTGAATTAATGAAACAAGTGTATGGTAACAATTGTTTATCCCAAGCCAGAGTCCATGAGTTGTTTAAACGATTGTCCTGAGGACATCAAGGACGACGAACATCCCGGTCATAAAAGTTTCGTGATTACGCCAAGTAATATTGAAATTGTGCGTGAATTTAAAAAAAAAAAAGAACCAAAAACTTCGTTGCGATGCATGGCAATGGAATTGAACATATCAAATGATTCACTTCATCACATTGAGAGTGAAAAATTAGGAGTCAAGAAGGTTTGTGGTCGCTTTGCTCCACACAAATTGCTGATTGCTCCAAACTCAACATTGCAAGGGTTAATTAAAGAGTCGAAAAAGACCCAAACATGAAGTTCAACATTGGTATTGGTGACGAGACGTAGTGTTGTCAATATGACCACGAATCAAATCGTCAAACTGCCGAATGGAAGCACCCAAATAAGCCAGTTCCGAAAAAAGACGTGACGAGAAGTCAAAAGTCAAGACACATTTGACTTGTTTCCACGATTCCAAAGGAATAATGCACAAGGAATTCGTTCCACAAGGTCAAACGATTAATGTGCTGTATTATCTTGGTGTAAATAAGCGTTTGTTGTCGCGTATTCGCCGCGTGGGGCTTCAATACAGTGAAAATGGCACCTGGCGCCTTTTGCACGATAATACTCCAGCTCATCGTTCGACACTTATCACTGATGTTTTTACCAAAAATTACAGTTTAACCGGCAACCACTCACCGTATTATCCTTATTTGGCACCTTGCGATTCCACCTCTTCGGACAGGTACATGTGGCACTGAAAGGAAAGCGCTATGCCGATATTGAGACTATACAAAACACGTTGACATTGATTCTGAAGGACATTCCTACAGAACGGCTTAAAAATTCATTAGACATGCTAATTGATCGTGCAAAACAATTTTGATGAAAAGATGATTATTGAAAAAAAAAAATTGTGTTGTTTTTGAAAAAGTTTGGTTTATACTTTGCGACAGACCTTGTAACTTTGAAACGATTATTATTTATGAAATTTTGTATCCATATTTCTTAAAATAATCAAACAAAGCTTTACAAATCAATAACTCAAACATAATTTGATGTAAAATGTCCTAAAATATTTGAATTGCAATTACATATTTATTAAGTTTTTCATAACATATCTTCAACATACCAACAGCAACAATCATATGGTTCCCAGCAACATCTAGCTGATCACTATCATCAGCGTCCAATCCAGCAGAATTTCGGTTCATCACCTCATTTACCGCAAGCTTACAATGCTGTAGCTCCTAGCGCATATAGCTCCCGCCCTCCTAGTCGGGATCCTTATCAACAAATGCAACCAATTCCCATCCAGTATGTGAACGAACATGGCCAGTATATGTCGCCACAAGCAATACCAACAATGATGCAGCCTTCTCAACACTACATGCAACTTCAGAGCATTTATAGTGACACTGTAAATGCATATAATAATCATACATACGGTGGTGAACTTCAATATGGAGGAAATCAGCAGCAGCATCAATATGGGAATCGTCAGACCTTTGACGACTACGGACAAACGGGAAATCAATTTTTCTTGCACGAAACATCGCCGCAGCCACAAGCGTTACCACAACGGCGTACATGGGCACATTCAGCAGCAGCTGCGGCATACGAACAGCAACAACAAATACAACAACATCAACAATCATTGGTTGACGTGGGTGCCTGGCAGTCGCAAAAAAAAAACCAAATCTGGAACAATCGACCATCTTCATCAAGCGCGTCACAAGGTTTTATGCTACACCAAAACGGTGGTGGCGGTGAACTGCAGCATCTCTTCCAATCCTCACCTCAACACTTACAACGAATGTCCGCAGGTGGTGTTCAACGACAACATTCAATGACAAACTTACGAGATAATTGTTCTCCAAACGCCATATTAAAAACTTCCTCAAAGAATGCAACCCCCTTTCAGGAAGACACAATGGCACCTCAAAGCATTTGTTTTATTGGTGACGAAGAGGATGTGGAAGAAATTGAGCGAAATATTATTGATTCTATTCAATCAACACGAATTTCTGATTATGTCATGCAGCAGCAACAACAACAAAATGTGCAGCTTGGAAGGCGGTGTAGTAGTTCTGAAGACTACGACAGTAACGAACTAATTTCCAATAAATTAAATATTATCAGCGGAAATCTTACTTACCGTATCCCTTCGCCTTCAAGACCATCTCTGCAAAAAAATAGCTTTCAGGTACAGTATGCATTACGTAACTTATACAGTTAAATTGACCTTGCTCTTATATTATCTTATAGAAGCCACGGGTTAATGAACGGAATGAGCAAGGATTCTACATATCCTTCGATGATGATCAACCGAAACGTCCCAAACCGCCATTACGCGCAAAGCGGTCTCCTAAGAAGGAAAAAAGCACCGATAACGTAGACAACCAAGTTGTCGTTAAACGTGAATCCCTAAGTCAGTTACACAATATTAACAACAGTGATATTGGTACAACTAACGATGTGCTATTTGCATCGCAAAAATCACAGTCTGCAAACAACTCCAATACCAAAAGTAATTTTGAAAGCAGTACCCATGCAACGTATAATAAGTATACAGATGAACCGCCAATTCCGTTACGCCAATTGCAAGAAGTGGGCGTCAACAGTCAATTGGATAGACGACACTTGGAGGACGTAACTAATCAACAACAGCTGGCAGAAACACAATCGCCAATTCATCAAATAAAACCAAATGCTGTAGCTCGTCAACAGCAACAAAGCGTCAACAGCAGTACTGGATCAAAAAACAAAGCGTTGGTCATAGGTGCAGATGTAGCAAACTTGGACAGGGTAATGTTTGTTTAGTTTAATTATTTTTAATTTTTTAGAAATAATATTTACAACCTTCATTTTAGGAATCTGTCGACGAAATGGAACGGCGTAAAGAAAAAATTATGTTACTGTCTTTACAACGTCGGCAACAGCAAGAAGAGGCGAAGGCGCAAAAAGAAATCGAGGCGTCACAAAAGCGTGAAAAGGATAGGGAGAAGGAAGAAGAGCGAGCGCGGAAAAAGGAAGAACAAACAGCTAGACGAGCCGCTATATTGGAACAGCATCGTTTAAAAAAAGCTATCGAAGAAGCTGAACGAGAAGTACATCGGAACTACTTTTTATCATTCATATTATAAATTTCCATGGTTTTTACTAATTTAGGGAAAAATACTGGATCGGTCGGATATAATTAAATTTCAACCACAATCCACAAGTACAACTCCACGCCTTCGACAGCAAAGAAATATACGCCCACGACCTAAAACCATTCATGTCGATGATGTTAGCGTTGATATTAGTGAAGTTTCAAGCATTTCTAGTCGCGGAAAAAAAGGCTCAAGATCTAATCTCACAGGTATTTTTAATTCCTTATTACATGCAAAAGGGAACATGTCCTTCACACATGAGAACTATACACTTTACTCTTAAGTGTTGTTAAATTTATAAGGAGAGTAAGAAATTTAATTTAGCTATCTACTAAAAAAAAACTATAAAAATATTTAGCCCATATTAAAACTTAAAATTTATTATTTGTATATATGTATATTTTGATACATTACATTAGGGTGGAGTGAAATTTTTTTTTTTTTATTTCCAGTTTTTTGTACTATCAATAGATGATCTATAGTATTAGACGTTTTTGTACAATATTTCAGCTATCTGAGCCGATGTTTTAAGGTGGCGCATTAAGTTTTAATTTTTGTTAAAATTCAATTAATTTACTATATTACTATCTTTCCTGTGAAAATATGTACAAACCCCACAAAAAATACAATTTATTGTCTCAAATCAGAAGCTTCAGCGCTTTCTTTCTGACGAAAATACTGTGATTTCGTGACGAAAAGTGGTATAGGTATGTCCCTGGCTTTATTCCTTGAACGAATGAAACTATCTCCTGCTTCTCGTCGACAAACAGATAATGACTCTTTGTTACGAGCTTCACGCACCTCTCCAATGCCTGAATGAGGCAAGGGTACTTTTCAATTTTAAACAAATTATATAAATTATAATAACTTGGTGCATCCACCGTAATTCTGGAAGTTGGAATTCGCGAACTTTCTTCCCTTTGCACTATTTTCTTGCCGTTAACACTCTGTTATGAACAGCCAGCTCCCTCACGTGTGATTCATCATCTTGTAATATAGTCAGCAACATATTTTCTGGGTGTTTCTGATATGCAAAGCACGTCTTCATCTGATGTTTCAGTAAAAGAATTTTCAGAATGGTAGATGAAGAAGAAGAAGTACTTCGAGCGCAGACAGATTTTTTCAGAAACTTGTCATATTTTCACTTTCTAATTTCACCGAGACGTATAGATTGTTTCATCATCTTATCTACGGAACAAATATACAATATATTTTCCGATAATTTCGTTGGTCTTTCAAATGTGTCTTCCGCAACGGGAATTTTCGTTACACACTTGCAGACTTGTCTAGACATACATTTACATGTTGCCATACCAAACAATTTTTTCACAGACTAACGCATCTGTTTTTTGGTGTCACTGTGCAATTTTTTCATTGTATTGTTGTAATACGTTATCAACCTAGCGACAACTTGTTGATGACTTCTTCCATCTTTTCTCTATGTCAGTCGCAATAATTTCATACAACTCTTTCACTGAATGGTTGTTTCCGTTATTCAAGGCTCAGATTTTGTTTCTTAGCTACATCTAATTTTTTATAACATCACAATAT
>JBANCV010001835.1:1715-11947 GCA_037040105.1 Amiota albilabris
TATTTTCTGCAATTTTTCCTTTTTTATTTAATTTAATTTATTTATTTAATTAATTAATTGCACTGTTTGCTGGTTTTGAATAAATATCAAATTAATAATTTATTTATTTATTTATTTATGCATAAAATTTATTGTAAACTTTGCTGGTCAATAGTTTAATTTTATTTATCTGATTCAATTTTGTTGTTTTCTGCTTTCTTCTTTTGCCAATTGGTTTTTTTTTTTGTGTTTTTAATTAATTAATTAATTATATATTTTAATTTATTTTTTATTACTGAATGCAACAATACGTTTAAACTCACAATACAATATTTTTGCTAAATATTTATATGGTTTTAATTTTTTTGTTTTTTAATTATATTTATATTTAAGTTAATATTTTGTTGAGTTTTTATTTTAGTTTTTATTTATTTTAATGTATATTTTTTTTTATTAATTTTTTGTATAAAGAACAAGGCTGTTATATAATTTTTAAATTGTTTTTAGTAGAAATATTAAATTTTTCTTATAAATTTTTTCTGAAAATGAATTAAAAATTAAAAAAAAAAATTTTCAAAAATAATTAAATAAAAAATGAAATAAAATTTTATGATTATTTTTTTTCTAATAAAATGAGCGGGAAAAACATGAAGTCTTTATAAAATACATATATGTATATATATATTTATTTATATATAATAATAATTAATAATAATAATTTTATTATTTTTAGTTTTAAAAGTTTTATGTAAATATTTTTTTTTTGTTATTAATATTCATAATTTTTTTTTTATATTTTTTTTTTTTATTATAAATAACTTGCTATAATTAATAGTCATAATATTTTTATTTATTTATTTTTTGTATTTTTTTTATTAAATAAAATTTTTGCTATTTTGTAATTTATTATTATTAAATTTTTTTTTTTTTTTTTGCTTTAAAATTCCGCATATATATTTTGTTTTATGTATAATTATAATCAATCGGGCACGATTTTGATATGTTTTAAATTTTCATTTTTCACTTCCATTTTCTTTTCCATTTCTTCTCTTCTCTTTTCTTCCCTTTCCTTTTATTTTATTTTATCATTTACTTTCACTGGTTGTTGTTATTCTTCATAATTTCTATATCATTTCATCTTCATGTTTGCTTGCGGTTTTTATACATAGAATTTTTTATTTGTATTTTATAATTTATAAATTTGTTATTTGCTTGATGGCGTGGGCAAAAATAGTCTTTGCCCCTTTTTCAGGTGAAACACAGAGAAGGCAAGGACTTTTTTGCCAACCCAATATTTTATTATATTTGTTTTTAGTAATATTAAATATTTATAATATCAATTTTACTACTTATATTTATTTAACAAATTTACACATTTTTATTTATTTATTTTTTTTTTCTTGTTTTTTATTTATGATTCGCAAACTCGAAGCATTTTTCTTTTAATATTTTTTTTCTGTTTTCTGTTCTTTAAAAATGTTTTTAATTGTATACATTTATATAATGTTTTGTATTATTTGTTATTTTTATAGCTTAATGTTATTTATTTTTTAATGTATAGTTTTTTAGTAAATGTTTTTCTATGTATATATA
Organism: Amiota albilabris; assembly: GCA_037040105.1. Classification (NCBI taxonomy): domain Eukaryota; kingdom Metazoa; phylum Arthropoda; class Insecta; order Diptera; family Drosophilidae; genus Amiota; species Amiota albilabris. Next base: position 3,288 of record JBANCV010001835.1, read on the forward strand.
TTTGTTTTTGTTGTTCTTGTTGTTGTATAGTTTGATGCAAAAATGTTCCTCTAATTTAAAATTCGTTTCTTTAAGGTTTTCTTTTTGTTTTGTTTTTTGTTTTTATTCTGTCATATAATTTTTTTTATTATTTTACCATATAATGTATAACGCATGAAATTAATATATGGAAATTATTATTGAATAAAATTTTGTATAGAATTAATAATACTATAAATTAAAGTAGAATTTTTCAAAGAACAAAATTATATTAAGAAAATTGCCAATTGTTCCAAGATTTGACCAACAACCTACTAGACAATGATCAGATCTGAGAAATCAATTCTTTATGGGTATAATGAATCCAGGCTTCAATAAGTATCCTACCATAAACTTCTTTGTATTATTATATGAGATCCAGTAAAAATCTCAGCATGCAAGTAATTTTAATAATAACAAGTACTTTGGTATGTACCATAAGTATTTTAGATATTATTACTTCTTCACGCAGTGAATATAATTATAAGTTGTAATCACAGAAGGAGTCATCGTTACCCGCAATGAGACGAGTTGATTTAGCCATGTCCGTCTGCCTGTCTGTCCGTATTCCTTAGTTTTTGTGCCTCAGTTTTTGAGCTAGAGAGCTGAAATTTTGCACGAAGCTTTCTTTTTGATAATGCACAGCACATTTGTCGGAATCAGCCGAATCGGACTACAAGAAGGAGTACTTCCTTTACAAAGCCCCTACTCATAGCTCCCATACCAAAAAAGTTTTCTATGTAATACGTGAATAGTATTTACATCTTCAGCATAGTCGAAGATACCTTTTTTCTTGTTTTGTTGGTTCTTGTGATATTTTGTAATGTCCTAGAAGTATACTGGTATCATACTTTCTCTCAAGAAACACCAGTAATTTTTCTAAGAACTACAACTTCCTAATACGAGAAGTATGTGTTCAACTTTCTTTAGTTCTAACAGTAATTTGTCTTAGTACAGAAATTACATATCTAGAAACTAGATGATACCCAAGTGGCATTATATGTGTCGTTAAATACCTCAAGTACCATCTAGAACCAATTCTTTAATAGCAGTGCCTCTGAAACCTTTCTATTCAAGTACTTTAATATTATTATTATTAAAAGGAGATCATATCATGTAGCGGATCAATTCATGGTGTAGAATAAGTCATGTTGAAGATCAATTCATAAAGAAGATCAACTCTTTGGTGGAGGAAGAGGTAGAAAACGAAAAAAAATATATATATTGGAAAAGAAAACAAAATAAAATTATATAATTTTTTTTTTAACGAACAAAATTTATTTTCCTTTTTTGTTATTTTTGTTTTTGAATTATTAAACATATTAATACCGTTTGATTAAAAATTGCTACAAATACTAAAGCAAAAAGCTTAAGAGGAATAGAAATAGAGAGAGAATAGTGATAAAGGGGGGAAACACATAAATTACTTAAATTTTTAGTACAAAATTAATTAATTAAACATACAATATTATAATGTATATATAAAAATATTTTAATAATTAAAATGATAGAAATCAAATTTTTTATATTTTATAAAATAATTTCATCTTTAATATAACAAAATTTTATTTAAATGAAGGCAATAATAAGGCAATTAATTAATTAAATATATAAAATGAATACAACAAAATCCATTTATGTTTTTGAAGTATACAAATTAAAGAGAAAGTAAAATACATTGAACAAAATGTTGTCATGTTGAAAAATTATACATATGTATGTATGTATATGTAACTATGGTTTTTATATTTGTAAGTATGTGTATATGGTTTAATAATAAAGTTAGGTAGAGAAGAGGCAACTGAGAAACTGCAAACAAACTGCAGCAAACACAATGTGTATTTCAATCAAATTTTGATTGAATTTTCTTGAAGAAAAGCAAAGGAAATTGTTGAAGATTTTCGAATAAAATTCCATTTGAATTGAAATTTGTTTCAGTTTTGCTCAGCGCAACCCTTTATTCATAATGATTATTATGCTAATATATAATTTTGGTTTTTCTTTTCTTATCTTTTCTTTTTAATTATTTAATTTAATTTTGTTTTCTTTTATTTTATTTGTTATTTTATTTTCATGTAAAATGTATGTATGTATGCTTATTTATGCATTTAAAGTTATTCCCTAAATGTATGCAATATTTTTTAAAATTTAATATTATTATTTAATTTATTTTTTTTTGTTTTGTTTTTTTTTTTCACGGTAAATTGCTATTTATTTATATTCGTTTTAATAACCTTTTATTTTTATTTTTTTTTTTTTTTGGTAACTGTTTCACATGTTTTTTGTTTTTTATTTAGTGATAATCATTTAATTTGTTTTTTATTTTAAAATTATTTTTATTCATGTATAAATCAAATGATTTTTGTATGCATTTATTTTTTTAAATGATTTTTTCTTCTTCTTCTGTTTTTTTGTATAATGTTTTTCTTTTATAATTTTGCTGATATGTATTTGTTGTTGTTGTTGTTGCGTTAGTTGAAATATTCATGTTGTTGTTTTGTTTATAAATTGTTAAATAATGTTCCCATAATTCATATCATTTAGTTTTTCCTATATTTATATAGATATATAAGTATTTTTATTTTTATTTTATAATAATATAACTAAAGTTTCTAGCAAGTTTTATAAATGTTCTTGCGGCTTGTTGTTTCTATTGTTTTTGTTGTACACTGCATATGAAATAATATAAAACAAACTTGAAAAATGTGTATGTTTCCCTCTAGCGTCTGTAATTTTCCACCGATTTGGTTAGTTTTTTCTTTAAAATGTAGATAATTTTTATAAATAGCGAATAGAATGATTTCTTTTTTATCTTCGAAAGTATTCGAACTTAGTCAATAGAAAATACTCAAACTAAAATTAATGGTATTTTCTAAAAAGTCATGCTAAGAAGAAGTCTCAATCTTAGTCGACAATTTTCTACTGCCAGGGAAGCCAGATGCAGCCAGACGAAATGTACTGGGGTTCAGCTAGTAGATAAATAAAATATTGAAAATAATCATTAAATGTCTTAAAGGGAAATTCCTTTTTCAGTAGAAGAAAACTGATCAACAAATTACAAATTACTATCAGCATAATGATAGTAAATTACTTAGAAGACTGTGTAGTTAGTTGATATTTACTAATCAAGAAGTGATCTATCATTTAACATATTAAAATGATAGAACATCACTGGAAACTGATGAAATGAATTTGAAAAACATTCATATTTAATTTGTTTTATATTTTTTTTTTACTTATTTTTATATATATATGCAGTGCACTTCAATGTCTTTATTTTCGCTTAATGATTTTGGTTTTATTCTTTTTATTGTTATTTTATTTTATTTAATTTAAATAAATTATTAGCATCTATGCTTTTGTTTTTCTTTATTTGAAAAAAAGAAGAAAATTAAAAATAGCAGAGAATATTTTTTTCTTTGTTTGAATGAATTGAAAATATTAAAAAATATACTGTGTTTCGCAAGCGCCACGCTTAAGAAGATAAATATTTTTTGTTTTTCATTTTCTTCATAATTTTAATAATAATTATTTTTTATTTTTATTTTTTTTAATTTAAAAACAGATTGCTTTTTGTTTACAAATACACAGTTTTTTTTTTCTTTTTTTTTTTATTCATTTATTTTTAAATTTATTTAAAATTTTCTTCTTGTCATTTTACAAATTACATTTTCTTGTTTCTCATTTATTAATTTATAAATATTTAAATATACATAAATTTTTGACTGTTTTAAAACTTACGAAAGTTAAATTATTAATTTTTATATATAAAAAAAAAAAATGTTCGAAAATATTTTTTATGATTTTTTTATGTTTTAAATATTATTTTCTATATTTTTGTTTTAAGTTTTTTAGGTTAGAATTTAATTTAATAATAAAGGCGCAATTTTATGATATGCATTAGTATTTTATATATATATTTAATTATCATATATATATATTTTTTATATATTTAATTCGCTGAGCGCTTGCGAAACTTTTTTGTTACCAAAAGAAAAATTCAAAATCATAAAAAATTATATAAAAATTGTGGTTTATAATTTCTTATTTGTTTATTTAGAAACGGCAAAATATTATTTGGACGGAATATATATATTTATTTATATATATTTATACGATTTTATAAATTTACTTCTTTATTTTTTTTTTGTTTTTTTTTTTAACTTAAGCATAAAAATAATAATACAAAATTGATTCATTTGCCTTTCATAAAATTTTAATTAAACAAATTACAACAAATAAAATTGATTTAATAATAATAAATTAGTTTAACTGATAACTTTGGGTCTGTCTAGTGTTTTTTATCTAGACTGGCAAGAAAATTTATTCTTTGTTGTTCCATTAGTTTCTCTATGTATATTTTTGCCACCAGTCTAGTCTATAGATTCTCTAGCATAGTTTAGTAATATTTTATATTTTTCTGCATATTGTAAAATGCCCTTTACATGAAGTCAATTTTGGAATGGTATAATTTGAATGGGCTTACGGAAAAGTTAGACCCCCTTATCTTATGATAATTTAGTTAGATTCTAACAGAGTCCAGATTAGCCAACAAATTTGACAGTTTGAACTAATCTTGTGGAACTAGAAGACTCTGTCAGTATTTAAAAATAATTTGTTTTTAAAGCATAAATATCGGTTTCGTGACAGCAAATTGCTTAGGACCCGGATTTCTGATCAATAGGTTTATGATAAATGGTTTTTTTTCCCTTGTTTCGACTAATCGTCTAGTGTTTGTCGAATCATCTTCAACTCTATAAAAGAATTTGTTTTCAGAAGCTAAATATTGGTTACGTTGGCTCCGTATTTCAGAAGAATAGGCTTAGACCATAAATGGATTTTTAGTTTCTTAGAAACTGCAGAATTGGGTAACCTTCTTCCTGATAGAACTCAATTGATATCTTCATTTGTTTATATTCTCTGTCAGCTGGTAAAAGGCATTCAATCTTCGATGAAACCGAAGTTTTTTAACATATTTCAATTATCTTGATTTTTATTTTTTAATATAAATATTTTCTTTTTCTTTATATAATTTATATATGGTTTTTTCTAAAAATTTCAAATATGCCTTTGGTATGTCTAGTTTTTTAAACTAAGTAAGAATGCGTATTTGTTTTTGTTGTTATGTTGTTGTTAAAGTTGATTTTTCATATTAATTTTTTTTCATTTGTTTTATTACAAAATGGATATTTTATTCATATTGTATTTATTTTTTAATTGTTAAAACAATTAATAATTGATTTTTAGTAAGGACAACTTTGGTAAAATATAAAAACAAAAATAAATTAAATAATAAAGAATTTTTCTCTTTGAAGAAAAAATCAATAGAAATTTAATTAAATTAATAAAAATTAATTTCTTTTAAGAATTTATTAATTTTTTATTTCTATTTTTTAAATATTTGAATTTTGTTAGCCGCAAAAACTAACTTATATTTTTTTAAGTATTTTTGTATATAGCATTTTCTTCTATATATTCATTTCCCTTTCTTTATGTTTATTTATTAATTTATTTAATTTTATTTTATTATTTTATATATATTTTTATTAATTACAATTTAATTTACTTTCTACGTAAGATGATATGTAATTGATTTCAATCAACAATTTATTCCACGTTTTTGTAAGTTTTTTTTTTGTTTGCATATTTTTATAAAATTTATTTTCTTTTATTTATTTTAATTTTTTTTTATTTTCTTCTTTATTTCTAATAAATTTATTTTTTAAATTTTATTTATTCATTTATATGTTTTATTTTTCTTTTAATTTCAACGCTTTTTTTGCTGATCTCTTTTTGCATTTCTTTTCTTTTCTTTTCATTCCATTTCATTTGTTCATTTGTTTCATTCTTTCTTTTTTCGGACTGCTGTTTTGTTTGACCAAAATTTTCTTGAGTTTTTGTGTGTCTCAAAAGTGATTTTTGTTGGTTGGTTTTTTATGTTTTAATAAAATTTTGGTTTTTTTTTTTGTATAGCAAGAAAAAATTGATTGTTCTAGCATTTTCAAGAAAAAAGTATGTGTATGTTTCAGTGAGTGATTTTTCCAATAATAAAGTCACACTTCGTCAAATTCATTGTTAGTAAAATAGTTCAATAGCTAGAAATACTATGAATGGATAGAATCGAATAGGGTTTTTGGAACAGAGTGATTTGAATGAAACTTGAAGTGGGAATTACTTAAAGGTTTGTATTGAATGCCCTCATATAATAACATTAGAATAAGAAAAATCTTGGCAATAATAAGATTCTTGGAAAGTGGATGTCGTAAGATTAGGACAATTTTTACTTAGAAATTCATTGGATCTTCTTTTAAAGCTTTCTTGAATCTAGAGATCATAATCATTTCTTGAATACATTGAGACTTTATTCAATGGTAAGATGGGAAATACTTTTTGGAATGGTATAACAACTCCTCCATTTCACTTATCTCACTCTGTTTGAAGTGTTTTATGTTATTGAAATGACATCATCATCATCATCATCATCGTCATCATTATTTTGTTTTTCTTTAGGTGACAGCATTTGCCAATTGTAGTTAATAAGTATAAGTACGAACAGTAGTAGTATATCAATACTTTATAGCGTTTCTTTGCAAGTCTTTCTAGTCATAATTTGTTGAATAGTCCTTTGGGTTTTTTGTTTTTAAATAAATTTTCTTATAGTCATCTCTCAGCGTGTGGGCGGAAAGTTTATATATAGAGTTCATAGAGTTGTTTATTGTGTGTTTTTTTATCAAGATTTATTGTTTGTTTAATGAAAAAATCATTAGACAACATAGTGTTATGTATGTATATATTTTCTCGGAATTTTGTAGTCAGTTGTCAGTTGTCTGTTATTGAATAGTTTTCAGTTAAAGTGAATGTGTAAAGTGTGTTTCTCTAGTTGAGTTAAGATCTTTAGTTTTATTTTAAAACAAACCAAAAAAAAAAAAAGTATTAGAGTCTTTTCTTTTAGCGCACATTTCCAGTGGTCTCAAATTTGTATCTCTAGAGCATAAAATGCTTTTCCTCATATCATTTTGTGTGTGCAGTTTTTAATCTTTTCTACTTTTGTCTCATTAATTTTATTATTAATATTATAATTAATAATTACGTTCTTCTTTATCGTCATCATCATCATCATCATCTAGAGATTTTCTGTTTCTTTGTTTCATTGTTTAATTCTTGGGGATTTTTCCTATATTTTTATATGGATTTTTCTTAATTTTTCTTAAATTTTTTTTTATATTTTTGTTTAAATAATTTTCGAAACCACTTTATCTTAGATATCTTTTTGTTGTTGTTGTTTTTGTTCTTGATGTTGTTGTTGTTGTTTTCTACCTTTTTTTATTATTAATTTTTTAATCGTTGTTATTTTTTGTTTTTTTTTCTTGTTCAACATTCTTCATTCAATTTTGTATTTAAATGATTTGCTGTTCTTCATTCTTCTTTAAGCTTTGATCGCTTGTATTTTTTTTTATTAATTTTTAACATTAATTATAATTTTTTTTTTGTTTTTAATATTTTATTACTAGAAAAAGAGCTTTTTAAAGGGCACATTCGGTTAAGCTATAATTATTTATATATTTTTATTTTATTTTTTGTATCATTATTTAATTTTAAGTTTTTATTTCTTTTTAATTGAATCTTCAAAGAAAAAGTATAATAGAAAAATTCTTAAAAAAAAAAAAAAAAAACCAAATTTAAATATTTATAAATATTTCGTCAATTCCTTTTTTCGAGAGAACTTTTTTAAATATCTTTTAAATTAATATAAAAATTCATATTTTCATTAAAAATCTTTGAAAAAAAAAAAATTAAAGAAAAACACATGCAAACTTACGTAGAAAATGAAATTAAATTGTTTGTTTTTGGAATAAAAATATAATAAAATGAATGAAAAGTTAAATAGATTAAATAATTATTCTTTTTATTTATTTATTTTTTTTTTACTTATTTCTTGTTTTATATACCTGTACTTAGTTTTTGTTGTTGTTTTCATTATTATTTTATACATACATTTATTTATATATGAGAATAATAATAATATTTTGTTTTTATTATTATTTTATTTTTAATTATTATTTTTTATTTATTTAAGTATGCAATAGAAATAACAACTGAAAAGTATATTTTTTATTTTTTATTTTAATGATTTGATGTCTCATAAACTACAATAATAATAATAATAATATGATAATAAGTATATTTTACTACATAATTTTTTCTTGCTGCTGTTGCTCTTTCTCTCTTAATTTTTTTTTTGTTAATTTTTTTATGTAATTTCTTTTTATTTTTATCCTTTTGTTTTGTTACCTAAACTTTTTATTCAAAAATTCCTTTAAAATGTTTCTTTCTTTTTGTTTTGTTGCTTGAAAATTTTACTAAACAGGGTTTTTCGGGGATTCTTTGCCTTTTTAATATTTTATTTTCTTTATATTTATATAATTTTTTTGGTTAATTTTTTTTTATAATATTTTTTTAAATAATTTTTTTTTTTTTAGTTTTTTACAACTCTTTTTGTTTTTTTTTTTTTAATAATTTTTTATTTGCCTTTTATGCAAACTCAATTTGTTTATTTTTTTTTTTGCCGTTTTAGAAAATATTCATCATCAATTTGTTGATTTTCTTTTTTACAATTTGTTATCATCATCATCATCATCATT
>JBANCV010001836.1:0-11925 GCA_037040105.1 Amiota albilabris
AGCGTTTCCAAGTAAGTTTTTACGGCCTGTGCAACATGTGGCCGAGCATTGTCATGTTGCAAAATTACTTTGTCGTCCTCTCGGCGTATTGTGACCATTTTTCTGGCAATGCTCGGCTCAAACGCATCAATTGTCGTCGGTAGACCTCTCCCGTGATCGTTTCATTCGCTTGCAGCAGCTGATAGTACAACACACCCATCTTGTCCCACCATATACGGAGCATGATCTTGGCACCATGAATATTTGGTTTGGTCGTCGATGATGAGGCCTGGCTGTGATAGCCGTATGATTTTTTTCGCTTGGGATTGTCGTAATGGATCCATTTTTTATAGCCAGTAACAATACGATGCAAAAAATCCTTTCTTTTCTGTCGCTGAAGCAGTTGTTCGCACGTAAAAAAACGTCTTTAAACGTCTCTCGGCTTCAATTCATATGGGACACAGTTTCCCTTATAAAGTATGTAGCCTTGAACATAAGCATTAATTCCGATTTTCAAATTGGTTTCAGTCCAGCATAAGGTGGATATTATGTTTGTATAAAAAGACAAACCTTGTTATTTAAACTACTAGCGTTCAATAATCCGAGGTTATGTTCTGGGTCCATTTATTGGTTAATAATTTTCATGACGAGAGCTAGAAAAAACTCGTTGGTTTTTGCAAATTTTCTACAAAAGTTTTGGCAATTCAACCACTTTTTTTGTAACGCTTATAGAAGCATTTTCCAGTGGATCATATTTTCATCTATCTCATGATCTCTCGCGTGGCAGAGACCTTGACTTTTTGGTGAATTCTTAAGATGAAATCAAAAGTAAATTGCTTCCAATGCATGCAAATATTGAAAAAGTCCAGTTATGGATACATAAGAAAATCAATCTGAATATGGAATTAAACAGAGCAGAAGATATTGATGATGGGGTTGAAATCTGTACGCGAAATCATCATGAATCGGCGGAATTCGCCAGATCGCGACAGATGCGTTCTTCACCAAGCCGACCTCTGGCAGTTTTAAAACCTGAGATTGTTGTGCTGGTAAGGTACAAGCGTATTCAGGCCAACGCTTTATGCGTAGTTGCAACAAATGTGACAAAATTGTCTGGAGAAGAACTGCGAATGAACTAAAGGAGAAGCTTGCGGTGGCTAGAGCTACGCTCTTCGACAATCTTCTTCTTAATGCGGACCCAAATAAAAAAATATTATTCAATCTATGGCGAGCCATTTAACGAGTTAAGCAACAGCCACACAGACACGCTCCAGTACGTGATAGCACTAACCAGTGGTATCGTAATGATAGCGTTTGCTGATGAATTGGAAAGTCGCTTCTCAATGCTGTAACTCGCCATCCCAATGGAAGAGATTGAAACTAATACAACTCACGAGCCTGGTGCATCTACAATTAGATACGTTACCCTAGCTAAGGTTAAAAAATAGATAAGAAAATTACACAAGAAAAAGTTTCCCGGGTTCGATGATATCTATAGAGCGGTTGCCAAGGCCCTACCCACCAAAGGAGTCTTATTCTTGGTATTGCTGTTCAATTCTATGTTTAGGATATGTCACTTCCCAACCAGTGGAAATGTGCTGCAATAATTATGATTCCAAAACCGGGCAAACAAGAGGATCGTGTCACATCGTAAAGACCACATTCTCCAAAATATTTGAGAGATTATTTTTGAGAAGAGTGATGGAAGTACGAAAAGTCAAATGAATCATTCCAAATCATCAATTCGGCTTCAGAGCACAGCACGATACGACTGAACAACTTCACAGAGTCGTATATCATATTATAACTGCATTTGAAACGAACCAATACTGCTCGGCTGTCTTTTTGGACGTCATGCTCTCGACAAGGTCTGGATAAGCGGCATACTTCACAAGTTAAGCAAAAAGCTACTTCCAATGTTTAAGAGCTTTTTGGCAGACAGAGCCTCTCTTCAGTCCTTTACTCTCTATACACTAAGGATATGGCCAAGCCGGATAATGACAATATTATGGTCACTATATAAGCAGATGACACTGCCATTCTTACGATTTCATTATCTCCTGTTGAATCAGGTGAACTAGACCAACGATATTTGCAGAGATTTGACGCCTGGACCAGGCCATGATATATTGGCATAAATGCCTCCAAATCAGCACACTGTGCTTTTAGATTAAGGCCCGATGCTTGTCCAGTAATACAACTTAACTCTGGCATCATACCACAGGCAGACCAAGTTCGATACCTTGCTCTGATTGGGGACAAGCGTCTAACTTGGCGCTGCCATGTGAAAAATATCACTACGTGTTGTTATCAAAAAATGAAAAAAATGGACCGACTGCTGCGCGCAAAAAATAAACTCCAGATCAACAACAAACTGCTTATATACAGACAAGTAGTAGCACCCGTCTGGCGCATACAACATGAGGAAAATCCAAGCAATCCAAAATAAAGCCCTCCAACGTATAACGGGCGCACCATGGTTCGTCAGAAACTCGACCTTACATCGTGACTTGAAAATGACAACGAAACCTGAGAAAATAAATTGCGTTAACAGCACCACATCACATCTTGTGATAGTTTTAGAGAATAGGTCGGTCAGTTTGTATATTTTACACTTTATTGGTAAATACATATGTATTATAATAGTAAAATAAAATCGATTTTCTTCTCTCCATTTAACGTCGTAAAATGCGCAGTCCCTTAAGTGGCGTTATATGGAGTTTCGACAGTATTTAAATAAAGCCAGAAAGAAAGGTATCTTCTTTTACTATGCCGAAGAAGTTATGCTCTTCACGCATCCGATAGAAAACTTTTTTGTTCTCTTTTACTGTTTGAGTATCAACAAAGAACACAATTTGAGTGGCACTTTATTGTACAAGTACTCTTTTATAAGTTTGTCATTTAATGTGGGTTTGTATGGGAGGTAACCCTAGGATCATGAAATTTACATGGTTGGTGATATGGGCCAGAAACTCATAATGTCAGTTCGACCGAACCATAAACAATAATAATTTGACCTTGGGGTTTGTATGGGAGGCACAAGTGGTAACAAAATTTCAGCTCTCTATCTCAAAAACTGTGGACTAGTTTGGATTCATACAGACAGACAGACATGGCTATTCCAACTCGTCTCGTCACGCTAATCAAGATAATATATACTTTATGAGGTCTACGATGTTTCCTTCTTTGCATTACAAACTTCATGGCAAACTTATAATACTATTCACTACGTAAAGAGTATAACAACAAACGAAATCAAAAAATATATTAAGTACAAAAAAAATCGGCCAAGTGCGAGTCGGACCCGCACATAGAAAGTTCCGTAGATATTGTATATTTTTATTAAATGTACAATATGTAAAAAGTGATGGTGGTCTGACGCGTATTGATATCGGTTAGCGGAGAATCGAAGGCAAGGCCTTCAGCAGCAAAACGAGAACAAGAGAGAGATGAACAAGTCGAAAGGAAAAAAGCGAAGCGAGCATGTGCAAACCAACAGCTGTATTTTTAAATGAGTATAATTATGTTAACCTTTTTAACTATGAAATAAACTTTTTTACATGTATGGCATCAGTGGCCATACTTGAATTTACTCCATTTGAATATGAAAGGGATGACCATTAAAGAATTCAGCGAATCTTTGGTTCAATATATGGAATAAATGATCAAGTCACACACAGATAGCACAAGTGATAAAATTCGCAAAATAATAAAGTGTTGCATACTGTATCACAATAATCATATTGAAATCAGATAATAAAGTTCTCTTTCTGAATACACTTTTTTACCACTCGAGCTGTATGGATTGATTGCAGGAGTGTCAAAGATAATGGTTCGAAAATGGATGACACAAATTGCAGTTTAAATGTTTTTTATCCGAAAAAAATACGGAATTCCACTCCTTCTTCCGAGTCAATTGATTCCGAGCAAATACTAGACGAGAATATTTATGTTGGTTGTTAAGCGGTGGTTTTTCTTTAATATTAATTTTTTTAGATGTTTGGGTTTATAGAAAAATCTTAGTCAAACACTTGCTTTTAATTTTAAATATGAACAAATAGTAGCAGAACAGTGTTAATTTGAAGATATTCGAACTATTCGTTGCTAGACAGTAGGCAAGCTATTTGTTTTTTATTCCGTTCTTTCATATTGTTTCTATAGTTTGAAGTATTTTTAAGAAAATTTGTATACTACTTTCTTGCTTTTCTAATTTTTTAAGGTGAAAACGTTTTTACTATGGGAATACATGTCAGGAAATGATGCAGTTTCAGAAATTCAAAAATTGTCGCATTTATGTCAATATATCTTGTGACTCAAAAGCTATAGGGCGCCATGTAATTTATATATTGTACTATGAAAACATCAAATGTGCTTATTCTTGTGAAATAAATTACATGCCATGTCATCAAGGGGAAAGGGCGTAGGGGCATTCAGAAAGGTATCAAAATTTGAATAAAATCATTTTCTTTTTAGAGGTATTCCTTGAGAATGGCTTTCCCTATTTGGCGGATATTTTTGAAATATGTTCAAATTTTATAAAACACGCAAAACAAATCAACATATCCAGTTTGTTCCAAATTTTGTATTGCACCTACTCAAGCGCCTTAATTACGCCCCATTCCTGGAAGATTTCATTTTGAGGATCAAAAAACCTAAAACAGGGAAAATTATGAATCCTAAAAAATTTAAATTTGTGATACAATAACACAGTATCTGCAACAACGTTTGAAAATATGCAAAAAAAAACATTATGCAAAATTTCAGCTTTTTAGCTCAAAAACTGAGGAATCACTCTGCTTACATACAGACGGACTTATCGCACCTTAACTTTAAAAGGTCATCAACTAAAAACAGCATTTCAAGAAAATTGCATTCAAGTTTTCAATTTACTTACAAATTCGCTACTTATAGAAGAAATATTCCCTTTTCACACAGAGAGTATGTAAGCTATTAACATGAAATTTTTACACAATATAAAACATAATATAACGAATAATTCTGCATCATTAACTCTAAAATCGTGTTTTTGAGTTAATGACCTTTTGTAGTTACAGTGCGGTATGTAGAGAATACGACCATACGACAGTTTTAGACCATTTAAAAAGGTGTCTAATCAAAAAACCTAGATGTTTGGGTACCACACCATTTGAGAGAAAAAAATGTTATTGATCGCATTTCAATTTGCGAAATGTTACTGAAACGGAATGATTTGCAACCTTTTCTATCCAAATTAATAACTGGCGTTGAAAAATGGGTAACATACGACAATAATGTGAGAAAAAGGTCATGGTCTAAGCAAGGTGAGCGTGCCACCATTGCAAAGCCGCGCTAACTACGAGGAAGTTGTTACTGTGCATTTGGTGGGATTGCAAAGGTCCTATGCATTGTGACTTGCTTCCACCTGGGCAGACGATAAATTCAGAATTCTATTATCAACAACTAAAAAGATTAAATGCATCGTTGAAGAAAACGGCCACAATAGGTGAACAAAAATGGCATAGTCTTCCACCACGACAACGCTAGGCCACACAAATCTTTGATGACTCCGCAAAAATTGAGGGATCTCGGCTGGGATTTGTTAATGCACCCACCATATAGTCCGGATTTAGTACCATCTGATTACCATTTATATGTATTTCGGTCCATGCAGAATTATGTTGATGGCGTAACAATGAAATCCCTAAACGACTGCAAAACGGTATTGCGACAGTTTTTTTTATCAGAAATCCCAGAATTTCTACAAAGACGGAATTATGATTTTACCCAAAAGATGGCAAAAGGTTATCAATAACAATGGGAAATATTTAATGAAATAAAGTTGCCTTTTTATATGAAAAATTTTTTTTTAACATAATTCTCATTTTCGGAAGTTATTTTCTCAACAACCCAATTTTTTTTTTTTTGTTGAATTGAAATATATATCGAAATCAACGATGTATCTTACTGGTAACCGATTAGACTTTGGATAAAACACATACATGTTTTACTACATCTATTTGTATTGAATGTGAGTGTGTGAATGAGTTTCATTTCTGAAATGTAAATGTTCTACAGATTCACATGTTCCTCTGTATATAGATTGGAATGACTCTGAATGTGGGTACAAAAAAAAGATGAATATAGCATTTCATTTCACAATTTTCTCCTATATTTTGAACGATCACGTCTTTCTCCCACGCTACAAACGGTAAACGAAATGCAATAACTACGAACGAAGACAAAGAGAACCGTCGACAAAATCGATCGCAACGGCACAGCTTCCCCACACTGGATCGCTTTCCTTATCCACACGACCACAATACTCACATTATACATAACGCATTTTATTTCAATAGTCTTCTTCTTATTCGTTCTCCTTTGTTTGTTTATCGACTGCTCAGTCAATTTACCACTTGCATAAAACTATACTCACATTGTTGTACTCATTTCCTCATTTCATATAATCCTTTGAGAACGCATACCCATACTCATTATCAGAGAAAGAATTCAGCAAACTCATATAAAATATTTTTCTCTCACAAGACATTCACCACTACATATGCCTATCGCATATTCAAGTATACATTCATTCAATGACAACTTTTGTTGACAATGTGAATAGCTCATTGCTCAAGTCTTTAACCGATGCATCGAAACATCGATGTCTGCTCTCGATACATCGGTAGACAAACACGTATACGATATTTTTCAGTGACTCCCTGGTTTTGTTTGTTTTATTCACTATTCCATAAAAAAGCCAAGTGTGAAGCTATTTTATAATTGTGCAAAATGCAATTTATGCGACATAATGTGGAAAATGTCTGAAAACACTAAACCTTTTGGGACACTTGAAGCTAAGCACCAAACTATTTATTCTTCAGTGAGTGGATTTGTTCAAAATCAAGTTCGGATGAGAAATGAACCGTCTCTGTCAACTGAATCTAAATCAGAATCAGTGTCCCATCTTTGGTGCAACCTCATTCTGGAGGAAAGTTATAAAACCTTTGCATTTCATGTGATATTTAGAGCGATTATATCCCAGTGAATAAGTACATTTTAAAATCGTGACTCTTGTGGTTTGTACGAGTTAAACGAAAGGTGAATATTTGGGTTCCGTTTTGAACGAAAAGATCGAGGATGAGTGGAATATTCACTCTAATAAAATAGTATCGATAGTCTCTGATGGTGGAGCGAATATAGTAGAGGCGGTTGAATTGTTTGGAAAAATTCATCATATTCATTGTTTTTCTCACATGCTTAACCTCATGGTATTCAACATTTTATATGTTGGAAAGATTTTTGGAGTCAAGGCATGAAATCAATGAGATTATTAACAACCATGCAGCGGCCCTAGAGTTAGCACAAGAGATGTGTGCCTTATACAACAAGTTATATGTTGTTTGAGACCTTTTGAAGTGGCTACGAGAGAGTTATCATGATAATTCCGTTGACAAAAAACTTCAGTTTGCAATTTCAAAAATAACTCCCACAAGTGACGTATGAATAGAATTAAACAAAAAAATAATTATTAGATCAATTTAAAAGGCGGTTCAAAAAAATTGAAGAAAGCATGCCTCTTGTATCAAAATTCTCTTTTTTTGATCCTCGGTACAAGGACTCTTATTTTGATGACTCTACAGTAACAGAGAAAAGAAAAGAAAGCATGACAAGTTTACAGCAAGTAAAACAGATGTTCAAGTACATCGATATATCCACTTGCCGTGAAGCCGCATAAATGAAAATCAAATTTGAGTGTGGAAAGACACTATCCGACTAGACTCCAACTTACACGCACTTGCCAGAAAACATCTATGAGTTGTCGCCACGTCAGTGCCTGTTGAACGGTTTTTTCTCACAAGCAAGGGATATCAGAACCTTGGAAAAAAGCCAGATTTTAGGAAGCTGTACAAAATCACTGCTTTTTCCGGGTTTCATTGAAAAACAGATGTGGGGATTCGACATATAATTAATTGTTTAAAATTGGATTTTGGTTTTATATATAGATTTTAATTTTCATTTTTTTGGTATTATTAATTTGGAATAATAAGTACGATAAGGACGTATTTGTTTACTTGTTCTGTTGCTCAATTTTGAGAGCTAGCAAGTTAAAATTTAAAAAATTACGCAAAATATCGATGTTGTCGATATATCGGTGAAATCGGTATTTTCCTTCGACGAGCATTGAAAGATGTTGCAACTCTAGTCAGGATACTAGTCAAACTAAATGTATTTTCACAATGCGATTCTATTTTACTTTTATTTGAAGTAAACTGTTTTTCTAATCGTATTGAAGTATTATAGGCATCAAATTCTTTCTGAAACCAAATGCAAGAAATGGCCTTGACGTTTGAAAGTGGAAAATTTAGTGTGGAGCTGCTTGTCCAGCAAAAAAAAAAAAAGAAAAGGATTTTTGCAACAAATTGAGACAAGCCATAAGAAGTGAAATTTTTTGATAATCCTAGAAAAAAATTACCAAAAGAGTTTGATCAACGAAATCATTGTTAAAGTGCAAAAATCCTTGAAGGAAAGGATGCTGTGCATTTAGTGTGATGAGACAAGACACTGCATCATCAAGCAATCAATGGCTCATTCACATTCGAAATAACATGTACATTTATTGTAAGACCTACCTCTAAGAATGAAAAGATACCAAAGAAAATATTTTGAGTGAAATATGACTGTTCTTTTCCCCCTATTAAAATTGCATATAAAAACATAACCTGAAACATATTACAGAGCGAAATACAAAAATATAGTAAAAATTGATAGAATTTTTTTCCCTGACATTTCCGATCTTGGTTTTTGGAATCTGTTTTTATAATGTGTGGAAGACATGTAATCTTCGGCACAACCGGAGTAATTGTTCTATCTTTTTTTTATAAGGATACGCTATAATCGGTGCTGTTGTTTTGATATTAGGCATAGTCTTTAGCACATAGAATAAGCATAAAGAAAATATGCTCAACATGTGTATAGATAGTGATACAAGAAAGAAGAAGAAAAAACGATAATTGCGACGTCCAATGCAATTATTTACCCAAGGACAGTGATGGTCAAATGTCTGTAAAAATATTAATGTTTTCAATATAGAAATTAATCAACTAAAAATTAAAATTTACTAACCTCTATACAATGATTGCATACAGAACAATGAGAACATCTTGGTGGTCGATAAAATTTGCACGTGACACACCATTTCATTTTGACTGTAATTCCATTGATTTCAGCATTTTTATATAATGGAGCACGGAATTCTTCTTCACAATCTTCATCTGGTGATGCTACAAAATTTGAAAGAGCAAGAATTATATGATTCAACGTTTAATAATTAAAATTATGTAATACTTGTTACCTTTAGGTATTATTCCAGGATCCATAAATGTAGCTAATGTAAAGTTTGCCAAAACGAAAAATGTGATGACACCTTGATAGGCTAGTATCCATGGATGAGTTTTTATATAATATTGAGATCTAAAAAATATATAAAAATAAATAATAAATTTAATTATAATAAAAAACAAAATGGGAAAATAGCATTTCCGGTTATTACTGTTGAAACTAGTCAGGCGCTAAATGAAACTATACGAGCCTTTTCGTTTTGATTTTCTTCTTTTTTTTATGTGAAACATCTTTGGTTTCGGTAGAGTGATATTTGAGATTGGCGTCAACCTGCCTTGCGATCTCAGATTAAACAAAATGAGTTGCGGTAAGTAATCGGATGACTTACCCGTGGCACCGTGAGTTTTGTAATTTTTTTGTCATAAAAAGAATTGGTATTTTTTTACAACTTTGTTATTACTACAAATAATTGGCAATACAATAAAACACATTTTGAAAAATTAATTCATTATTTTGTGTCATTTTATAGAACATCTATTATAGAATAGCTCGACCATCTTAAAAAAATAATTTATTAAAAATTCAAGCACAAAATGCATAATTATTTTATATTATTATAATGGAACATTTATTTAAAATATTAAAAACGTTGAAAAAACGAAACTACAGACATGTGATGAACCTTCGTAGCTTAACACACACGGCTAACAAGGAATTAGAAATTTAGTAGAGAACGCACGATATAAGCTTGGTACTGCATGTGTCATCTCAAAATGGCATTTGAGTTATTCACGTCAAAAATTATTGAATTTTGTAACTGCTTACTCAGAGAGCTAGTCCGTTTAAGTGTACTATTTCAAAGGTAAACAAATTAAACTATAGCTAATTCAAAATAAATACGGTGATTGAAAAAAGAAATTTTTGAATAAAATCTATACAAAGAAATATGTAACTAACTTTGCCCTTCGTGATCCTTTCCGTGTTTTATGTTATTTTTATAATAAGTTCTATAACGTGCTTTCACTTGAGATCTTGCTTTCTGCACTTAATACGTAGGTTGCTGGTTAAGTCTTGAAATACGGCAACACCAATGTTGATATGGCAAATCTGACATTGGTATCGAAAAACTTGTCGTTTTTAATGTAAATGTATGTCGTGATAATGCCAGATCGTGATGTGACAGATCGTGATTCCTCTTAGGAATGCACCAAAGTTATCATATAAGCCACCTTGGTTAACTCGAGAGTTCTACTGTTTGGAAAATCTAGATTATATAAAAAATTTGGCTCGCTATAAAGTTCTGTCCCTTAATTGCTGTTGCTACAGAAACTATCTTACTCGTTTTAGTTTAAAATTTTCGAGTAAACCTAATCAATGTTATAACTTTGTTAGTGCTAAATCTGCATTATATTCTTCATCGTTTTGTTTTAAATGATTTGCATGCTTCTGATGACCCTAGAATATCTCACTTATTGATTAAGTTTTTTTCAATCGACCTACTCTTCAGCGATTTTTCGGGTACCTCGTACCCTTATCATGTTCCAAAAATTAATAATTTTAGAACTCCAAAAGTTCTTGAAGTGAATCTTCTACAAAATCTTAGACCACGAAAATTTTCTTCTTCACCTGGCATAGATAATGTTCCTAGCTGTATCCTAATTCGGTGTGCAAGTTTCCCTGTTATTTCTCAGTGATTTGAGAAAAACAGGTGCGCAACCACTAACCTACTTGAGTGTACAAACTGATGTCATTTGTATATTTGAGCCTTTGATTCAGTTAATCATGACCTTCTATTGTGTGAATTGAATGTTACGGGTTTTCCTCCAAATCTCCTATGTTGGGTTATATTTTAGTTGAAAAATCGTACTCAAAGAGTGATGTTTAGCAATTCTATTTCAGAGGTTGTCTACGTAAATTCCGGAGGCTGTCATCTGGGTCCACTTCTTTTCCATCTTTTTATAAATTATCTTCCTCCTTAAAACTTTGCTTTTCGTTTAATGATTCATCTTCTCTGAACTTCTTTCATTCTTGGTGCTTAACTAATCATTTATACCTTAATAGCTCTACATGTAAGTTCATAATATATCATCGGTGTAAACCACATTTGTGTACTTAAAAGATTGATAACGTCCTACTACTACGCCTACGTCCTAAGGCGAAGGGTGTTTCTGATTTTATTAAACGCTGGTCTACTGAGTTCAATAATCCACATACTACAAAGACTCTTTTTATTTCTCTTATCCGTCCACTCTCGAGTACTGCTCTTACATTTGGTCGTCCCAGTATAAAAAGCATCAAGATCGAATGGAGTTTGTTCAGAAGCAATTGTTTGCCCTTTGTAGCATAAACTGGAATCCTAATTCGAGGTTGTCATCTTATTCTGATAGACTCAATCTTATCACTCTACCATCTCTGATGCATCGTAGGATTGCTTTATCGATTAATTTTCTTCGTAAATTAGAAGTTGGGATTATTGATTATCCTAAATTAGCTTTCTTTTTGCACCGCCAGCCGTTCTACCAAAAACATTGTCCCTTTAGCCTTGTTTAGTTGTAGAACTAATTATGCATTACATGATCCCTTCCGAGTGTTATGCATGTTTCATAATAAGTATTATTACGTCCTTTC
>JBANCV010001838.1:0-11917 GCA_037040105.1 Amiota albilabris
AGGCCGTCGTGCCAGACTTTGTCGAAGGCTTTTTCTATGTCCAGAAAAACACCGACACAGAACTTTTTTTCATCAAAATCCTTTAATATTTTGTGAGTTACTCTGTGGACTTGCTGAATTGTGGAGTGACTTTGTCTAAACCCGAATTGGTGGTCAGGTATGATTCTGTTCGCACGTGAAAAAACATCTGTCAACGTTTCTCGGCTTCAGTTCATATAGGACCTAATTTCCTGGCTTTTGGATCATTTCCAATTGTTGTAAACGATGGGAAATGGCTTGGCGTGTTACTTCCAATGATTTAGCAAGCTCTTGTTGCGTTTGTCATGAGTCTTCATCGAGTAATGCCTCCAATTCGGCATCTTCAAACTTTTTCAGTTGACCGGGCCGCTCATTGTCTTCCACGTCAAAATCACCACTTCTAAAGTGTACAAACCAAACTCCGGATATGCTTCGGAGAGCAATCGATGGGCTGCAGCTGCAATTTTCTTCAAATTAAAGACGTAAACGAGAACTTCCCACAAATGTTGTTTTGTTGGTACGAAATTAGACATATTGAGAGCGAAATAAAAAAATATGTTGTTTACACTTCAAGCAAATGTTACATACTGGAAATTGAAGCTGTCAAATGTATTTTTCAAATGGAGTATCGGACAACCTTGCCAGATACTTATAGCATGAGTAGCGCCATCTCTTGTAAGTCCCGCGTTATTAAAAGGCTCACACATATAATAATAAAAATTCAAGTTTATGATAATAAGACCATTATAAAGTATGATGATAAGAATTCGACTCAAAAAATAATACAAATTTAACACAACGTTTCAACTCCGTATTTCACAACTTCTTCAGACGACCTTCAGCAACTGACTCTCTTGTCGATTCAATATCAGCTACTCAATAGTGACTGTTACAGGTTATCGGTTCTGGGTGTTATCGGTGCTATGTTAACGCTGCTACGGGGTCCATACATTCGGCCATACCGTCCTTTGTCATCTGACTCATATGACATAGCAGCCTCATTGTCTGTCACGTACCGCATTAGTTACAAGTGGTCACAATTCATGGTAATAAGATTCAGCCTATCAACTTTTGCAACATTGCAGACATCGTAACGGCCATTGCTTTTAACATTGATGATCTCGTAAATTGAGTACGTTTTATGACAACCAGATCTTCAACATTCAGGTGGCTGCTAACATCGGTATTCATTTTTGTTCATTCATTTCAACTCAATCTTTACTGACTTCTTTATGGAAGTGTGGACATGCGTATTTATGGTTCTCTGTACTTCGGGAACATAAGTATACCACTTAGTTGGATTTTCTGCTTACATTTTGGCTATGAATGAAGGTTGTCGGGAGCAGAGGGTTTGAGACTGAAGTTCAATCGAACGCGCCTAGTCGAATGCAGCTTCAGACTCTAATAAGGCAAAGAAGAATGATCGATAATCAGTTGGTCACAAAGCACAGAGCGGATCGCATGCGACGACGCGCAAACGAATTTCGATCAAACAACAACAACAATAACAGCATCAAACTCCTTATGTGTAACCACTTGTGTATGTACTAATTGATCTAACAGAGAACTAAGCAATAAAAGAAAAAAAAAAAGTAAAAAACAAAAAATATTATCCTCTTCAAAACATTTGGTTACCCCGACATGATATTGTTCACAATAACAATTTAGAGTTGTTGTTGTTGTTGTTCGGTAAACTTAAAGTGCATAATAGAAGGCTGAAATACTAAACACAAAGCAAAGTGAAGTGGCCCCTTTATTGAACTTATTGTTTGCTGTTTTCCTTAAGTTTAAAATGTTTGTAACTTCCAACTCTTGGGTAGCTCTCGTATCTACAATCCCATAGAGTACACCCGCGCAGAGCATATAGTATTCAATTCTTTATTGCGTGTCTTGTGCATATCGTTGTCAAGACAAGCTTCACACATATGCATATGTACCGTTTCTATCGTGAAGCACCTATGTACAAGCAAACGTGTTGCAATACATAAGATCAGCTAATATTCCGGTACAGGCATACATGCATACATACCCGGTTTGCAGTTTTTCACTTTATCTGTTTCTCTTTACATACTTATATGTTGTACATAAACACATTACATACTTTATATACTCAAATACATACGAAATTGGGACACAATAAGTTTCTGATTCATATTCATTAACCATGTAAATTTCAAGATCCTAGGTCCACCAGGAGGATACCTCCCATACAAACCCCCATTTAAATTACCGTTCTTATTATAAAAACTTTTTTGTTTTTTATGTTATTAAAATGAAATTTAGAAACTGGAAGTGTTCGGTCAAAATACATTAGCCACTAAAAATTTCAAGACCCTCGGACTATTAGGAGGGGTACCTCCTATACAACCCCCTTACTTAAAATCATGTTCTTATTAGAAAAACTTTTTTCTTTTAATCAATCTATACTGAACCAATTTTATTACATAATACTTTTATCCCAAGCAATCGAGTGGCATGCTTACTTTTTTATAATATAGTCTGTGCCAAATCCGATTTGAATAACATATCAGAGAATGAAGATTCTGATCTGGTGGCATCTATAAATTGAAGAATGAGGGTACCGTAGTGTTTTATTTACTCATAAGAGAA
The DNA here is from genome assembly GCA_037040105.1 of Amiota albilabris. NCBI lineage: Eukaryota > Metazoa > Arthropoda > Insecta > Diptera > Drosophilidae > Amiota > Amiota albilabris. The sequence goes on from JBANCV010001838.1 coordinate 2,629, forward strand.
ACGCAACCGTTCGTTTTGCTTTTGTTCTATTGAATAAATCTGTATTTTAAAATTGACATAATAATATTATAGATGAAAACTAGTTTAACTTAATGTAAGAATGTGTTTCTTCTTTCCACTTTCACTGCTGTTCAATATGCATTTTACACGCGGCTCTGTCCTTAATTCTTCACACGGATGTGTCCCTACTACTTCTTCTTCTTAATCTGCTTGGACCGCTGCCGTTCAGGGATTCCTACCAGGGAAGGGTCATTGCCTCTTCCACGGCTACTACCTTTGACATATACACAGATAGATTTATTTAACATTGGCGTGGGATGTACCCGAGAAATAGCTCAACCTCATTCTAATGTCTTTATACATATTTTTTTTTGTGTAACCAGCCCGGTACACAAGTAAAAAATCGTTCTTTATTGAAAAAAAATATTGCACAAAAAAAAGTTTTCTATTTTATATACAACTTTTCTTCAAGTTAATGACTCAAAAAATAGTTGCCAACTACTATAATCTGTAAATGCTATCCACAAAAGATCCACATTTACAGAATGCCAATTTGGCGATTTTTTTTAGTGCTTTTCTATTTTGTTTTGTTCGTATTACAATGTGTGTATACTTAGTATTAGCATTTGTTCTCCTTCGACATCCTCCCCAAGTTAAAAGAACATATTTTCAAATAGAATGTGGTCGCTAGTCATTCCTTGGAAGTGGTGCATGCTTGTGAACTGATCATCTGACTATTTGTTTGCACATCAGAGACTCGAACCTTTCCGACTTGGCCAACGATCGATGACGGCACTCGACCACTGTTTCTGAGGCGTGTTGTCTTCATGTTTGATAACAAGCTGTCCAACAGTGATATTTGGCTGTTCCCTTGTTCGCTTAGAACATTGTTGTAACGAATGGTTGGACGAGGGCGGTTCATTAAGTACCCGTAGTCACGTTGTCAAAATGACAAAAAGTGCTGTTTGAGATATATCACCCTTTGCAATCTATCTGAATAACGCATCTTCTTTTCGCAGTCGACTGTACTACAATACAGTACCTTTTCAGATACTGATAATAATGAGGAGCCAATAAGCATATGTCCAGGTGATATTCTTTCAGCATCGTTGGGATCATCATTCATGGGAACAAGTGGCCTTGAATTTAGTAACCCCTCTACTTCAATGAACACCGTTTGCAGTTCTTCATTTTTTCAACTAATGTTTTCGCTGACTTTACGGCACCTCCAAGAGTGCTCCAAAATGTAGTGCTATAGGGGGAAAAACTAAATTCAAAGTTTTTACAATTGCTGTAGAAATGTATGCTATCAATTGTTGACTTGTTGAACATTTGTAATTTGAATTCAGCTAACTTTGAGCTGCACCAACGAAGTTTGTTGCGTTAACGCATACGATTTTCTGAGGAATGCCACGTTGACTGACAAATCTCCGAAGGCCAAGGAGAAACGAATTTGTCGATAATTCTGTTATCAACTCGATGTGTACCGCTTTAGATGTGAAACAAACAAATATTGCAGCGTAAGTTTTATATGGTTGTTTGCCGCTTATTTTGTATAATGTGTAAAAAGGACCACAGAAATCTACGCCTATAACCGATCTGCTGGAAGTTGACCCATAATTTTCTACATAAGCCGAGGTTTGCAGTGGAAGTAATGGGTGCATTCGCTTAGTACTTTGCGAATGATTCCCCTTGCGTTCACTACCCAGAACAAGATGGACATCAATAACTTTGCTTCTGCATGCAAGTTCCTTCGGTGCAGGAATTCGACATACATCATCGTAAACGGATGACCTTTAGGTAACAGAGCTTGAAATTAAGCATCGTATGTTAGCATTCGCAAGCCTACCACTCTAAGCATCTTTGTTCCCAATAGCATTCCATCAAGAAATGGAATCACCCGTTGCAAGCTTGGCTGCAATGATTTTCTGGATTTCAACAATGTAACTTTCTTTGACAATGAAGATTGCTGTATGTGTACTACGATTCTCCACAAAGTGATATTCGACTCATTCGACGATATACGCAACACGTCTACTGATAAGAGCGATACATCTGGCTTTATTCTATTTGCGGATCGACATATATACACATATATAATAATATACGCAAAACACGCAAATGATTACCAAGGTTAGGTTGTAGTTTCATGATCATCAAGAATAAGGAATTTTTCAGCTTACGATGATGCCATTTTTTAATTTGATTTACTACTAAACTTCATTAGTTGTAAACCTACTCTAGTCAAAAACGTTATTAATTCGTCCTTCTTCCTTTGCAGCTCATCCTCCTCATCGGACCCAGTTAAAAGGTCATCTACGTAAAAATCATTGAAAAGGACATCGTTACCGAATGGAAATTCAAACCCAGAAGAGCTTGCTATGTGGATTTTATTGTCAGAAATAGAGCAGCTGAAATGCTCCTTGCCAGTGCATCGAAGACTACACGTAGTTTTGTTTTTAGGCTCTGTAGCCTTAACAATGATGTGGTATGTAAAATTGAGGCTTGTTCATTTCTACATTCGAAATGATCATCACGATCGAGTTTCTTCTCTAAGTAATGAAGCATTCCATTGCCATGTCAAATGAGTTCCTTAATTGAACTGCTGATACTTTGAATATCAACCTGACTTGCACACGTCCATCCCTTCGCTGTGCCACTATTCTGCAGAAGTACTTCTCGGCATCAATTTCTTCTTCTGTTAACTCGGATTCATTCATTTGGTAGTCTTCAATTCTCCGGAATAGTTCTACTACCCTGATGAGTTCACTTGCATTCGGTTCGGCTTTTTGAACAATATGGCACAACTGGACTTCATGTGATTCAGTGAGTCTTAGGTTACCTCTGATTTATCCAACCATATGCGTAATTGAGCAGGCATGGCTAGTTCTTGTCTAGGCTGTATTTACCCTATCGTTTAGCATTGAAGAGACCTGTAGTGTTAACCGAAATGTCGATTTAAGAAAATGAATAAAATTGTGGATCAGCTAATGTTATATTTGAAGGTAGATTCTATTCTGCGATTTTGAAACTTTACTGCGATTGCCTTGCACAAATTCTCTTTATCACCGCGAATGTTGACGGCCATTCAAAATCAGTGCATTGAGATTGAAGTATTGTGAGCACGTTATAGTTAAGCTTCTGCCTAACACTTGACAATTTGCTAACTTCATCAAATATCCTTTGTTTGTCAAGTTGCAAACGCTTGGCAGTTTCTTCCTTAATGAAATTGATCTCACAACCAGAATCAAGTAACGCACGCACTAAGAGAAGCTATCCGAATTTGTCGTTTTCTTGAACTACTGCTGTTGGAAGTATGACCTTCTTGGCTGTGTTCGCTACGAAAATAATACCTTGTGACGGTCGTTTGTCTACTCCGAAATAACTTGTTGCTGCGTTCATGATGGGATGTTCTGCTTGGGATAAAGTAGAAGAAACGAATCAATGCAAATAGTAGTGTGTGATGAACCGAGTTGCACTCTTTACATCTCTTTTTGGATTGACAATCCCTAACTTGATGTGTATTCCGTAAACAATCATAACTACAACCTGATCTTCTAACAAATGCAATTCGTTCTTCTAATAAAATATTTGCAAGAATTTACAACTGGAAATTTAATGTGATGTTGCATTACAATACGAGCATGCAGCACTTCTGGTAACAAATGATTTCGAAAAATCTTTTGTCTGTGGTATGCTCCCCTTCGGTTTCTGTTGACTTAAAATTTCCTTTTGTGTTTCTAGAAATAGGCAACGACGACTGAGAATGTTGCAACAATAGTCCTGAGAGCAGTTTCTCGAAATCTTGTTTCTAATCGAATTTAGTTGTGGTTTCCAGCTCTACTTTGGTTAGTAGAATTTGGATCATTACGTTGTTCATTATATCTTCAGCGGACTTAATGCCAAGAAGTGATCCACGTATTGCCGATGCAGTGTCGACAAGCTTCTGCAGTGCTGTTGTTTCAGGATGTAAAATCATGGGCAAAGAAAACAAATTCTCGATACATTCATGGAAAATCAGTACATCGTTGTCAGATCTTGCCTCCAATCGTGCCTATGCCTTGGTGTAGTTTGCTTCTGTAAGTTGGAACGATTACACAACTTGAAGTGCTGGTCCAGACAGGCAATCCACTAAGCAGTTAAATTTATCAATGACTGGAATAGAAGCATCGCTATGTAGTTTGTGAACGAACTTTTACATCTTTTAAAACTGGTGTACTTCCCATCAAAACTTGGCAACTGCAATTTTGGTAATCTGATTACGTCTGTTTGACCAGTTGAAATTGTGAAACGTAACAATGTTGAGTGTCCAAGTTTTTAATCTGTGTTTGAATTTGGGTAAGTTGACGATAGTATGACTCTGTTTAATCTGCAGTCTAAAACATTAGTTTCGTCTTTGGCATCATTTGCAATAACGTTCCGTTGTACATTGTTAATGTCATTCTTAAGCACCGTACGTTGGCACGTAGAGAAATCAGCTTTGATTTCCTTGAGGTCGTATCATTTAATAATATATCAGCTTTGATTTCCTTGAGGTCGTGTCGGTAGTACTCATGTTACCTAACTTGCTAATCACCTTGTCTAATTTGTAGTGACTTATGTATCTAACAATTCAATTGAGAATTTGCTTTTATTCTTCCTTTTAATTATTACTATAGCGTATGATAATAAAAATAATATAATGCATACATTCGCATTTACTTGCTGCTTTTTTCAACAAATAACAATATTATAAAAATATTTATGGTCTTCATGCAAGCGAATTAATCGCACAAACGCACCAATGTATAACAGTTGACATATTGTATAACAGTTGCTCCATATAAAAAAATGTGTGTGTTCGTATAAGGGAGTGCACGATTTATACTCACAAATCAAATAAAAGTAAGCGTTGCCTGTTTTTTGCATTAATTATAAATTGGCAACTTGGTAAAATAATATGGTAAAAATAAATAATGAAAGCCACAGGTAGTGAAAAAGTGGGTGATTTACAATTTTAATACAAAGGGGAGCTGTTTGTTAAGAAATGGAAATAAAGAAAATAGTACGAAGGCGTGTCAACTCGACGTATCGATGGCATTTTTCAGTATTTATTTAAATGCAACATTCACTTGTGCACACGAGAACAGCGATAAATAAATTTTTGCGATATGTGCAGTACAAAAAACAGCGTCGATCATGACAGTGACCACAAAACTTTATACATTTATGCGTTATTGCGATTTTTTCGCATTCATGAAGACCCTTATTATTATACTTCTCACTACACTCACTACGAGTCGTTCATTTATGAACAAGAGCGAAATCAGACAAACTCGCGTAAGAACAACAAAAAAAAAAATTTCTTTCACGCTAGTGCGTGAGAAGAAAATGATATTTTCAATTTTTTCATACGCGAATATGAAAACAAAACAACGCAAGAGCGAGTGAGAGTGAGCGTGAGTTAGTATTTCGGTTCTCTGTACTATGTACTTTGAATACGAATTGCAGTTATTTTCATTTTTGTTTCGAGGTCATTATTCGTTGCTGCTGGCAGATGAGAATTATCAATAAGGGGAAATTTCACAGCTTCCAATGTTTACTCATTAAAGAAATTTGTTGCTGAACTTGGGCAACATTTACTGCAAGCATATTTAAAGATTTGTTGCTGAACTTTAACCATTTAATATTTGTAGCAACATTTGTGTTGCGATCACTTGAATAATTTTACAATATTTTGAAATCTCAATTCTGTTCCTGAGTATTACGAACGTTAAAACAAATGTATACAGAAAAAAAAACAAAAAAAAAAAAAATTAAAATATAATACGTCAACAATGACTGAATAACACTCCGGCAACAGCGGAGGGTAATGCAAAACAGCATTGAGAGACTAAGAGAAAGGCTTGCTAGTGGAGCATAATAACACTATAGCACTCGATTGTACGCTACAAATGCCTGAGTTATATTTCTTTCAAATCTGAACAATTAAAATTCAGATTGAAAACTTGAATTGTACAGATGAAGGCCGAGGGGAATCAGAGGATTGGTGCATCAATGGAAAAACGGAGATTATTTCACTCAAAGGAATCAAGTGACAGATGCAAGCGTCCTAAATGGTACGGCACTCGCCACGTCTGTCCATCATAATCGGTTGCCCAAACTGAAATTACATAGTTTCGATGGCGATTACACAGGGTACAAAAGGTTTATGAGCGCCTTCAAACATTTAATAGATGAAAATCTAGATATAGCATCTATTGATAAGTTCAATTATCTTCTCGATTGCTTATCACGTTCGGCATTGGAAGTCGTTCGAGCATTCCAAGTTACTGAAGAAAACTACTAGCGTTCGGTTACAGGAGCGCTACGATAATGAAGTTTTGATATTCCTCGAGTACAGTTCAGCATTATTCAACATGCCATTAATAAACAAGTCAGACATAAACACATTGCAACAAATTGTGGACTCGGTATCAGCAATTCGAAGCTTGTTACTGTCACTTGGCTCGGTATAAGACGTCATGAATACAACCATGATTTACCTTGTTATGTTTTTCATTTGGTACAGATATCATTCCTTTTTCCGATACATGGCTTACAGCTAATGTTCTTAGTATGTTCTTCAATGTAATTTTTGGTGATCACTTTGTAATTTATAGACATAATCGCATGTTGTATCGGGGTGGAGATATTCTTAGTGCTTTTAATTCAAATCTTCATTCGCAATTTAATCATTATATACTTCCTCGTGTTTCTTAGATGATTTGGAATATCTGATTTATTTGCACTTTCTACAAAGTCCCAGATAAAGTTCCTAATTCGGTGTACAAGTTCCCAATACAAACCTATATTGATGCTTTTCAATTTATCGCTTAAGGTAGAGTCATTTCCGCTTATTTAGAAGGAATCGTTCATTATTCCTCTTCACACAAAAGGCAATAAATCGGACTTCTCAAACTATAGGGGCATATCTAAATTGTCAGCTGTTCCCAAGTTGTTCGAGAAGGTCCTCATATCGAATATTCCGAATTTCTGTAAGGCTGTTATTTCTCCATCACAGCATGGTTTTGTGAAAAATAGGTCCACAACCACTAACCTACTTGACTTTACTTCGCTAGTTAATCGAGGTTTTATTAATAGGATACAAACTGATGTCATATATACTGCTTTTCCAAAGCCTTTGATTCAATTAATCATGACCTTCTTTTGTTCAAATTGAATATTAGGGGTTTTCCTCCAATTCTTCTATGTTGGATTAAATCTTAATTGAAAAATCGGTTTCAATGACTAATATTTAGGAATTCTACTATATTTCAAAGATTGTCTACGTGAACCTTCTTTTCAGTCTTTTTATAAATGATCTTCCTCTATCATGAACTGTAGCACGTAAATAAGGGTAAATATTAAAGTATGTAAGGGTTAATATCGTGTTCCTTTATGTTCGATATCCGTATAAAAATTATCAACTAATAACAACCTAGTACTTAACATCATATCATACAACATATAACGGGATCCTAGTTATAAAATTAGAGTAAAGAAGACAGGCTAGACTTAGTTTTAGCGGTACGCCAAGCACCCAACTTAGTGAAATAAAAAAAAAACCGATTAACGAAACCAATACAAGGAAAAAGCATCGGATACAAAAAAAAAATCACATATGATAACGACATTTGGCCCACACAAAAAATATCACTCCAATTAGGAGTGACAAAAAGGACGAAAAAAAGCAAGGCTTAGTTAACTTCACTTCTAGTTGTGAGCTAAACCATTACGGTCTATTGCCCTATTCTTGAAGACTCTTTGGGAGCTAAGCACTAGTAGCCCTTTGACATATATCAATAAACCTGAATACAATAAATAAATAAATTCTAAATTGTTTTCACTACATGGCGATCCTGCCAACAGAGACTAATATAAAAAAAAAAATTTTAATTTTTTCGCACTGAAAAATTCTTCAAATAATAAAAAAAAAAACCAAACCAATTCAATTCGGTACAATAAGTCTGCAGCAACGGGCTTGGCTGGTCCCAAGAAAGCTGCTGGGGCTGCAAAGAAAGCGGACGAAAACCGTACGAAAATAAAAGTAATAAAACCACCGAAACGACGAGGTAGTTTCCATGCTGTTAATAGGAGGAGAATTGCTATTTTAAGGAAGGGACTGAATACTCAACCCCCACCAACTTGGACTAGACATTGTGAGATATTTAAACAAATATGCCAACTGCAGCAGGAATTAATAAAACACCGTTGAGAACGTCAACATTATAAATTTATACATCAAGCAGGCTAAATGCGGCTTGGTAGAGTAATCTGGAGGCGATTCCGCTATAAGATTAAATAGAATAAGATTAATATAAAAAAATTAAAACTATACTTTGGAGCCCAAACATTGGCATATTACTGAATGACAAGACAAGTTAGGTCAGGAATCGTTAAGAAAATTAGCTCTCACAATTAATTTGACAAATCACATAAATGCTTGAGTCAAAATAGAACGATAGGACAAGAAACAATCAATAAACACTTTAAAATGCTAATAGATAGTTTAGAAAGCATGAGGGTAGTAATACACGTTTATTATATAAAGTTAACGTTACTACACAAAAAACACGTACATATACGTAAATCACCTTAATGAATTAATGGAAAAAAATATTAAAAATTGCCTTCACTTAAAAAATACATTTAACAAAAAAAAAAAAAAAAATGGGAACTTGCTTCATTACCATTCATTTGTTGTTTTAAAAATAATTTTTGGTTGTATAGAAGAAGATAGATAGATACATAGATAGACTAAAGATGCATTAGATTTTATGTCATCACAAAGTCATACTGTATAAGGAGGATATGACAACTACTACGTTTATAAGACACCCGAAACAGTTTTCAATGAGATCAGCCTGACTCAGAAAGCAGCCATAAATTCATTTTCAATTCGTTCTGAACGTGCGAAGCGTTTTCAATAAGCGTACATTTCAAAACCGTCGTTACGTAGGTTGCTTGTTAAGTCTGGAGATATAGCAACACAAATATTGATATGTCATTGGTATCGTAAAGCTTGTCGTATTTAATGATAAATGTACTCAGAACGTTTTGTAATACGAGTGCTATTTGTATTGTTTACAGTGACTTGAAAAATTCTTTTTGGCTAAAAAATGGAATTAAATCGTGAACATATTCGTGCAATGATTTTTTATGATTTTCGACGTGGATTAACTCAACGAGAGTGTGCCGATCAACTCGCTTCGACTTTTCGTGATGAAGCACCATCCAGGGCCATCGTGTTTCGCTGGTTTTCTGAATT
>JBANCV010001839.1:0-11906 GCA_037040105.1 Amiota albilabris
CATAAATCTAATTTTATTCATTCATAGAGTTAATTCTCGTTATCAAAGACGAGCACGTTTAGATTTTGGCACCAAATAAGGTATGAATTCACTCTTCTAAACATCAATCACCTATCCACCGATTCTACTACATCCATCTGTGAAATAAAATAAAAGACGCATTTTTAAATGGAAATTTCTATGGTAGTATAACTGCTTTCCAAATGAAATCAAAGCTGGGAGACTGCTTAATACATATTACTAAAAAGAAACTGCAAACAGATAAGCATTTGGACCAGAATCCGATATTTATGTAATCATTATTTAGAACCAACAGAAATTGCAGACTTATCTGCGATGAAAATCTTTGAATTCCTAATACCAGTCTCGCAAGTGCTGTAAACAATAGGCCCAATTGAGGCCTCAATGCCAATGGGATTAGCTTCAGTCCGTCCCAAATCTAATCTAGGCAACTTCATTCAACTAAGATACTCTGAACATATGAAGTAAATTTGCCATAAATGTATCCTTTTCTCTCGATTGGTATGTAAATTAATTGTGAAAAGAGGCAACCTCATCTAGATCTGTTCAATGTGAAACTACCGAAGTCACTATTTTTTTCACTCCTTTACAGATCTATTAAATTTGAGAAGATGAGGAGAAGAAGGTAGGTGAGAATCCAGAAAATATCTTGAACAATATCATAACTCGATGTTTGTGCATTTTTCAATTCAGGCGCATCTTTCTCAGGAACTATAAGAGTTAAAAAATACTTGATAAGTCTTTATCTAAACTTTCTTTTAATAACACAAAATTATTAATATTAAATGCAACTGAACCATTTTATTTCATTTCAGTCATTTATGGTGAAGCTGTGTAGCATTTCCATAACTGTGCCAAGCAATTCCATGCATTTCTCACATATTGTTGGAGGTGGCGCTTTCTGATTCCATGCAATGTAAAACCCCAATACCAAACTCACTGGCTTGTAGTAGAACAATTCCACTGACGTTAACTGAGTTTTTATATTTTTATATTCCAACAATGTATCAAAAGTTGATGGGAATGTTAATCGTATGGCTGCAAGAATATGGCATGACTTTAATAGCAATCATGTACAGTATTCTCGCCTATATCGTTTTACGAAACCGAGGTAATATTTTTTTTCGATTTTATGCTGCGAATTCAGTTGGCAAAATATTATTTTCCATGCATTACAAATTTTTGCTCCTAAAACTCGTATACATCATTGAATTAAAGGATAGTATTTGATATATATATATATTTTTTTTTCTTTAAAAAGGCACCTATGAGTATAGCAGATCAATGATATCTGGTATTGCGACTAAACGATTGAGCTCGGGATTTTCAGACTGTGAAGTGTTCACGTTGGATTTTATTACCTGTACACACTCGTATTCAGCATTCGCAATACAATTTAATTACAATTATGTTTTGATAGAAGGTAAAAGTCCTATGTACTCATACTACCTTCTAACCCTAGAAAAAACGTTGATAACATTAGCCAACTCTACTTTTATACTTCCAAATAAATTAAAAAAGCATTTTTCCTTCTTTCTCAATCGATGCGTTGTCGAACTCGGTTATACCTCAGGTGGATTCTGTGCGCTAACTAAGTATGCTCTTGAGCAAGAGATGAACCTGGCGAAAGGACATTGTCAAAAGTACTGTAACCAGTCACAATATACTGCAGAAGCTAAACAGGTTTATGCGGCCCAGGTTTCAACATAGCCTAAGTAACAAAATAATGATTTAAAAGACTATAGTGGTGCCGTCCTGGACATATGGTACCTTGATAAGTGCGCAATGATGTTATTACCCGCAACACATCAGATGGCTAACATCCGCATACATACATCTAAGAGAAAGCCCGAACTCTGTCACCATAATGACCTTTGGTTACACGGACGCTGGCTCCTTTTTTGAATGTCAAAATTGTGTTGTGTTTGTCAAATAGACTCTATATAAATTACCAAGACCAAGCAAGTTTGTTTGGCTGAGTGGCACTTGGGTCACATTGACACTTGACTTCGGGTGCGGCACGGACAGCGCTGCTCTAAATCATCTCCCATTATTTACATTTTCGTGAAATCAATATTTTAGAACCGTTAAGTCGAAGTTGGGAAATATTATCCAATTGTTAGCTTTTCTAGATCAAGAAATAAGAAACATTTATCATTCTTCTTTCTAAGGCCCCACAAAATATCAATGAAAATATTAATCTGATGCAAACTCCATAACCATCATCCCCACCCTCATCGTTGGTATTCCTTCTATAGTCGAGATTACATACATACATATGTATATAATCACAAAAAGAAAAAGACAAATGCATATGTATATTTTTGTTTATTGCAATAGAAATATTTAGATATTTGGTTTTATTTATTGATTGAGACTTTAAGAAACAAAGTTAGTTTTCAATTTTTCACTATATAGTTTTTTTTACTTAACAATTTATGAATATAGACGAATAGAATATTGTAGTATATTTGAACGAACTTTTATGTAAGTATGTAGTAGCCAACAACATCAAGACACATCACAAACACACAGACATACATACAATACAAAATACAAGCATATGAATCTGCATCTGCATCTGCATTATTATCATTACTTCATCAATTTTAAGTCAAAGAAAAGTTGAAGTGAAGTTTCTTTTTGTTTGGTGTGGAAATTTTTAAAAAGAAAGAAGAAAAAAAGGAAAAAAAAAAAAAAAAAAAAAAAAAAAAATAAACGAGACGAGAAAAATCTAGCGAATTTCTTTAAATTTTGTTTAGGATTTTTTCAAATTATTTTTTTTTTTTTTTATTTCTACTTCTATTTCCGATGATACAAATTTATGAAATTTTGATTTTGTTTTCTGTTTACTTTTTAGGCTATAAAAATTTCTTAACTTTATAAATTCTAGTTCCTTCATATTCTTCATCTACCAACGCATTCTCCAATTTATTTTGTTTTATTTCATGTTTTTCTAGAATTTTTTTTGTTTGGTCTTCTTGTTTTTGTCTTTTCCTTAGTTAGCGGCATCAACGGTTTGTGGTTTTGCTCCCTGTAAACAATACAACGACGACGAGATAACAACAATATTAAATAATGTATTTGAATAGCGTGATTGAACTTATTATCATTATTTTTGTTGTTGTTATTGTTTGGCGTTTAATTGTGTTCTTTCCTTTTCCTTTACTGTGGCTTAGGAAGAAGATCAATGCGAGATGACTGATTAACACGAAAGATATTCGATAATTCATCAAGCAGAGTCTCATAACGATAAGCAACACGTATTTCAGGCACATTTGTTCGTGTTATATCATTGCCCTCTACTCCCTCCAGTTGATAGTTTGGTCCAAGCCAATGTTGTTTTATCTAAAATAAAGAAATAAATATTGAAATTTAATATAATTAATAGATGCATTTATATTCAACTAGGAAATTTAATAAGGACACAACCCCTACAATATAATTGCATGTCGTCACGAAAAATCGAAAATTGAATGACTGCGTGACGTGATCGTTTGATATCAAGTTGTTCAATACGTTGTTCGGATGTTTCTGGTATAAAGTTTTCTCGTAACATGTGCAAAATGTATATTTAAAATCTTTGCTGTGCCAGTTATAGTGTAATGGATAGTGTGAGAATATTTTCCTGGTTGGAAATACCGGTATACCGATTTTTATGGCAATCGGTTCAACGGGGTAGAAAGAGATATCTGCAGTGCCATCTAGTGACTAGTTACAATAAAGTAACCTATTCCATAAATAATACATATCCCAATACTTATGCGGACATCCATTTTGATATGCATATGTAGATAGATACTAGTTAGGTTAAAACTAATTCATTATAATCTTCTCTCGTTGAATCCCTTGTCCCTTGGGATAAGTTGTTTATTAAGTCTTCTCCTTTCTTGCATTGTATTTTATATCACCAATTACCAAGAAGAGGAAATAATCTGTTGGATAAGCAATGTCACGATTATAAGAAGGCGAGTATATTAAAACAATTGATCCAAATTAGGTTCCCGAAGCTTCTGAGGGGTCACAACTCCTTCCTACTGATCAATTCTGGTCGATGGCAACCTTCAAACAATCTTGGCTTGACCACCATTTTCGCCACTCCGTTTCCCTCGTCCACGATCCTTCGGGAACCATATTCTTTTTAGTTTTGTAATCCACATTCCATCGTCAGATACATGCATCTGCTTCATTAAACGGCATCATTTAATTACGTTTCAGCAATGATTCGCAAGTGGGAATAAAGTCAATTTGGTTTTTGTTTGACATCTCTATTTATCCTTATTTTAATGGCATATCCCATCTCTCATAACATCATTAATCTTGTGCTGTGATTCGCGAGCGATTAAATTAATTACATTAATGTCGTTCTGTAGCCAATGTTAAACATCAAATGACATACCGTTTTTGCTAAATGCTATTTTGTTTAAGTGCCCCCCACCCTAAACAAAAACACTTCACACTCACCTCATGCGAAAAGCCGCTCATAATGACACTATTACGTGACAATTCACACATATCACAGGAGCTAAGTTTCCAGACTTGCGCTGCAATGCTGTATTCCTCCATTAGCGGTTCCTATTTTCAAAATAATAATATATAGTTCACATAAATAATAAATTCGTAGAGCATCGGAACTTACCTTGGTGAAATGAAATTGTAATGGATCATCCGTTGATAGGGAAATAACAAGACCACGTGCCAAATATTCGGGCAATGGATTTCGATGGTAATTAAGGAAGAGCGAATTATTCGACAATGGTGACATAGCAATACCAATTTGTGTTAAATAATAAAGATATTGCAGCACTGGCACTTTACGCAGCAACAAACCATGCGATATATTCTCAGCAAGTAAATAGCCGCACACTAAATGCTGTACGGGACCAGCCTCGCCGCAATGCGGACGCAATGCGAACGTGTTGAGGCCACGTTCCTTTCGGAAATTATTCAATACACACATATTGGCGTACATATAGTACAAATAGTAAGCATAAGGTGGATTATCCTCATCGGTCCATTGAGCTGGTCTGGGTACATCTGTATCGAAAATTGGATTCTCGGGTTTGGATTCATCATCGACCGAATCGAAACCGATTACATATTGCAAGAAACGATGTAATTCAGGATATTTATTTGGTTGGTTTGTTGCCTGAAATAGTGGCAGGAAGATATTATCGATGATATTTTGGAATGACTTCAGCAAATCGTTTGACTTGAAGATATCACTGAAAAAAAAAAATAAATAAATTTACATACATACATAGATAATATTTGTGATTACTTACAATAAACGTGGTATTTGTATAAGCCAACGCACATTGGTCGAGTGTACATTATTGTCAATAGCCCATTTTGCCAATTTATACCATTCATCTGCTGATTTACCATAAATCGATAAACGCAACTCGGCATTTTGATACTTTGATTCTTCAAGATCGAATGCTACTTCCTTAATGATTTGTGCAAAGTATTTACCATTCAAATAGTTGTCTGTCTTTAGAAAGACTTCACGTAAACGCGATTCACCAATGGGATTATATTTTGAATTGAATTTATCAAAACGATGGAACGTATTACGGTCGGCATGCACGTCGAGCATATCAACTGTTAGATCATAAGTAGTTAGATTCATCGATTGGAATACTTCGGCAAGGGTCATTTCTTTGCCATTGGTAACCGTGACAACTTCGTTAGCACTATTCTTCAAAGTTTTCTTTATGAAACGCAACAAATGTTTCTGATTCATGCATGAAGCGGCGTGGATGTGCGTATCGACTTTTCTGTAAATTGGTAGAGAACAAATAGAAATTACAAACATGTTTTCTTAATAAAGCTATCCTTATCCAGTAATAAAAGAACTTTGCTTAAAACTTGTTTAGAAGAAATCATATATATATAAGACTTAATGGAGAGTTTTCAATCTTTTAATTAAGGAACTGAAGAACTGATTTGTCTACAAACGCACGGGCAAAAAGAATCTTAAGTGAGTTCCTCTTCATATCATATGTAGTTTTCTTTAATTCGAACGAAATCGAATTGCAATAGCGATTAGAGCAAAGATCCCACACAATATTTCGAACAAATTAATTGGCATCTACAACCGCAAGTCGAATTTTTTGGGAAAATCAACGTCTATGAATAATAGTTTTTGTGCATAAAAGTGTGTTGTTTACAACAAAATTACATATCTGGATATGGTGAATATTCTGCATGGGATTAATATAATTACAGATCAAAACTTGATAGAAGATGATTACGGAAATGGAGAAACTAATTTCCAGTAATTAGAGAACTTCATATAAAAGACTGCGTAAATTTTCCATTATTTATCCATGCTCAAATGCTGATAATTTCCATATTTTTTATGAACAATTCAGTAACTTACAACATATTTAATATCCAAATAAAGACATGCTGAAATTGGTTTTCTACATGGCATCAAGAGAATATTCTATGCAGAGTTGCATTCCACTTTTATCTCAAATAATGTAGGAACTAATTTGCATGGAAATCATAATTTCCATATACATAGGTTATAATTATTGGATTTACATAATTCAAAATTCTGTATGAGTTACAAAGTATTTAATATCCAAATAGAGGCACTTCTGCCCTGTAGCTAGGTATATTTGCAACTTATTTGATAATTTCAAAACTTAAAAAACAAAACTCAATTAATTACCTGGTATTGTAGAAATCACGATGTGGCACAGCTTTTTGGGCAGCAAGCTCACGCAACTCATTAAGAAGCACATGCAATTGATATTTAGAGGACAAATAGCAAAGTCGACGATAGCAGAAAGATTTACTGGAAAGAAACACAAAAATTTTATGAATTTCTGGAAATCTATAAATTATATACATAGTGCAAAAGAAATTTGAAATCCCTGACTGTTGCAATATGCAAAACATCTACGTCCACGAAACGAATTTTGATTGTTTTCACTGTCGTTTAGTGAATTTTGTACAGAATGTTTATATGTACGATACATTTTAATTAAGTTGTTTTATATTGATTATATGGTAGCTGAGAGACATTTCTTACAATTAATCGAGTCTTCACACAGTCATCGTTTGATTCAGAATGATGAAGCCGAAGAAGAAATAAAAATTAGGCTGTCTAATGCAAGATCAATGAGTTCTTTGCGAAGAAATAGAGAATCTTCCTTTGAACGTCAAGTTCATATTAGTCATGACAGGGAGATAGACATAGATCTCAAAGAGCCAGAGAATTGGCCGTAGGCAGGTCCATGAGGACTCATAATTTGTGGGCAAATATGTTAAATTTTGCATCAATTAGAATTATTCTATTGAATGATCCTGAACTACAACTGTTGACTGTGAATAAGTAGAATGGAAAATTATTGTATATTATTCCACTACCACTACACTCTCTTCAAATATCACCTTACGAAGCAGTGATAACATTAAATCAAAAGTTTATGATTATTATAAAATATGTTAATACTTACAGTGGTCCATCGGCAATCATGTTACACATAACTTGCATGTCAGAAACGAACTCTTCCAAAACCGGATATTTATAGCCCAATTCCTCTTCAGAATCCTGTTGGGTTTATATTGAATGCAAGTATACTTTAATATAACAAGAACAAATAGAATATGTATAGCAGAAAAATAAGATATTTTCATAATGGTGACGACTTGTTTAGTTTCTGACTTTACATACTTTATTTCTTCCATTCCGTTTAATTTATTGCCCTAAGTACAATAAGAAATGTAGTGTGAACTCACTAAGTCGAAACTTACCTTATTATAATAAATGTGATAGACTCCATTGACAGGCCTTATAACGTAGTTAAGGTCATCTGGAAAATCAACATCCCATGGATCCCGTGTGCTCGTTGGTGGATTTATAGTGAAATCTACGATTTGATCCCGTGTTGCCATTTGTTGTGGGTGTACAAAGTTGGATATGTTGAGTGTTGTGATAATTCAATTGATTTTTAAAATATTTTTTTTTTTTTGTGCAGTTTTTTTTTATCAAAAATATTTGTTTGTATGTGTGAGGTTTTTTGTTTTGTTTTTTTTTTACGCCAAAAAAGAGATAGAAATTTTTCAAAATTTAATAAAATACATCACAATAAAAAAAAAAAAAAATATATAACATACAATAATTTAACAAAACACTAAATACTAATTTTGAAATAATAAAAATTAAAAATAATACACAAAATTAATTTAAACAATACAAAAACTAAATACGTAGAGGTTGATTGCTAGTTTGGTTGATTGATAGATTGATTGATTGATTGATTGATTAAGCATTCATTGAATAAGTTTTTGGTTTTTGTTATACAAAAAACTGTGTCTCTTTTCTTTGATTTTCTATATGTATATGTATTTATGTTATTGTGGTTTTGGTTTTTCTTATGGCATAAAATATTAATAAACAATATTTAAGAAAGTGACACACACAAGGGAGAAAGAGATAGATAGATAGTGTAGAGAGAGAGAGAGAGCGAGATAGAGGGAAAAGCATATTACTCACAGCAGATAACAAAAACACAATTCTGGAAGTAAGTAATGTGTACTACAAAATAAATATGTACATAATAAGAAATAAATATGGAATATGGTATGTAGTACTAAATAAATTTTTAATACAAACAAAAGAGAGTTCAATTTAACAATGCACGGGAAACGATTATGCCGAAGATGTAATACTCTTCACGCATCTCCTAGAAAACGTATTTTTGTATGGCAGCTATGCGATGCAGTAATCCTAGGATCTTGAAATTTACATGGTTGATGAATATGGATCAGAAACCTATTCTGGCCAAATCAAGATAATAGCACAAAACAAAAAAAAAAAAAATTCCTAATAAGAACATATATTTCAGTAGGGAGTTTGTATTGAAGGTACTGATAATCCGAGGGTTTTGAAATTTAAGTAACTTATATGTATGAGGCAAATACGTCAGTTTTATAGCACAAAAACCAAAAAAGTATTTCTAATAAGAACATGAATTTGAGAGGGCTTTGTAGGGGAGGTAACTCTCTTAGTAGTCCGAATCGGCTGATTCTGTTAAATGTGCTGCGTATGCCAAAAAGAAAGCCTTGTGCAAAATCAAAAACTGAGGGACTAGTTTCCATACATACAGACAGACAGACGGACAGAAGGATATGGCTAGATCAACTCGTCTCGTCGCGGTGATCAAGAATCATGAAATAAAAAAAAAAAAATAACTCATAAAACAGCATTGCGAGAAAATTGCATTTAAAGTTTTCAATTTAGTTTCAAATTGGCTAATTCTAGAAGAAATATTCTCTTCTCACGCGGAGAGTATGTAAGCTATTAACATGGAATTTTTGCATAATAATGTATATAACATGACATAACGAATAAGTCTGACCTTTTATAGTTAGGGTGCGATATGTATACTTTATGGGGTCTACGATGTCTTCTTCTGTGCACTAAAAATTTCATGACAAACTTATAATACTATTCACTACGTGAAGAGTATAAAAACACAATGAGAACAGAGCGGCGGCAAAACACAAAATCGGACACAGAGAGCGTAAAGGAAAGTTCTTTGTTTGTTTTTCTGTCATTACAAAGCACAAATGTTCAGTAAGAGGAGAAACAATTAAGAAATAAACTTTAGCTCTCTTTTGTAGAAAGCTTCGCGATCACAATCACAAACATTCAACAAATGACGACGCAGCCATTTCGTTAATAACAATAAAAACAGCAACACTACTATGCATTCTACGCCAGCGATTTTCAAGTTTGTGCAGAGTCTGTGAAACCCCTCCTCATAATCAATATAATATTTTATTTATTTACTTTCTATATATACAGTGTGACTCCTTTATAACGAACTGCCTCTATAGCAAATGGATTAATTATATGCCCTTTAGCGAATACTTCTCTATGCGGAAGTGATTGATCGGTTCTGATAATTTCGTTATAGACGTCTTATAGTGTATTTAGACTGCAGTCAGCTGTTTTTTGTTTTGGTTTTACAAAAACATGTAACGTTGTAACTGTTTGTGAGAAATTAAAATGAATTTTTTGAGGAAAATATATGACTTAAAAATATATGCAGTATATGCACATAATTCTTTCAGTTCCTATTTTCTTCAATGCTGTATATTTTATTAAAATTTTAATAAAAATTTTACAATTTTAAATTTGCCTATTTATTTTTTTTTTTTTTGTTGGGCCATCAGCTGTTTCTTGTTGTCTCGCAACAAAAATAAAAGGGGAAAAAGTCTAAAATGACCTACAAAAAAAAAACAGAAATTACCCAACACTGCTGCGGGGCGACCGACCGGTGGACAGTTGTTGAAAAATTATTTATTTTTTTAAACAGTTTAAAAACTCCTCCGATTTTTACAACAACAACTCTCAATGACGTCACTTTTTCCTGTGGTTGTATTATAAAAAAGAGCTTTTGAAATTGTTTATAAAAATAAACTATTAGTTAAAATTTGAATTTTTCTTTAACTTAAATATGTATATAGGTAAGTAAAAATATTAATCTAAAAAATAAATTTTCTCAAAAACAATGTTTTTTAGTTGCCTTAAAATTTGTTTTTTAATGTTTTTATAAAGTATTTTTTTTTTAATACTTGACCTCATCTCGGTAGTTCGTACAAAATTTATTGTTTGCCCAGCCCAACTTTCATCTTCGAGTTCAATAAAGTTTATCCGGAAGGATAGTGAGCTGAGAACCATGACTATCTAATTTTTCTGCTATTTAAAAAACTTTAATATTCCCTAGCATCTTCATCTTTAATTTAAAGCTGCCTAAGTAGATTGTGGCAAAAGATTTTCAATTTTGGAAAAATGTTTCCAAACAAAATGTTGTGGGAAAAGTGCAAAAAAAAAAAATTAATGTCACAACACAAGTACAAATAATCTATCTTCAAAGGTAAAATGTTGAAAAGTTGAGGACGAGATGACACCACTATGTGCTTCCAGGGATCTGTAGACCACAGTTTAAGAACTGCTGGTCTACACAAAGGTGGTGATGGTTGAGGGCAGTTGATTCTTCTTTTGCCTTGTGCAAGTGAGTATCTGAGTGTGTGTATGTTGTGTGAGAGTGTGTGCATTTGTGTATTTACTACAAAAATTATTTAAAGCAAAATTGTTTTCGTTAATAAATCGAATCAGATTAAATTAAAGCTACATATAACAACAAACAGTAAATTGCAAAACAATTAAAAAAAAAAAAGGCAAAAAGCTTCAATGAACAACAACAGTTTTGTTTTTTGTTTTTCGTTTTTTTTTTTTTTAGTGCGAATAACAGTTAACTCTTTGTGATAGCGTTGCCAACATGATTTGCCAATTTTAAACAAAGAAACAAAAAAAAAAAACTCAAAACAAAATCACAAAAAATTACTTATATTTGTAGAAAACAAAGAACTAAATTAAAAACGTAATTAACGCAAAATAATAATAGAATTATAACAGAAACAGAAACAGAGAAATAATAAAAACAAAAAAAAAATGGATCCAAAGAGAGAGAGAGAGAGAGATCCGCACGTCCCTCTTGTAAAGGAAAGACGCACGAATTACCTTTTAGACTTGAGATACTCATATTGCGGATAATATCTATAAAAAAAACCGATGAAAGAAATATTTGTACAAAAGTATAAATACACAAGGATGACTTTAAATATATATAAAATAACAACAACAACAAGAACAATGAAAAAAAAAGAATATGTAAAAAAACTAAGGGGAGAGAGAGAGATCTCGATCAGATCAAAGAGCAAAAAGGAGAAAATCATCAAAAAAAAAAAAAAAAAAAAAAAAAAAAAAAAAAAAAAAAAAAAAAACACCCCCCCCCCCCCCCCACCCCCCCCACCCCAAAAAAAAAAAAAAACAAACCCCCTCCCCCACCCCCTTTCTC
>JBANCV010001840.1:0-11882 GCA_037040105.1 Amiota albilabris
GATAGGAAAAAGTAGTGGCTAGCGACGGACAGTACTTTGACAATTAAAAATATAACAATTTTTTCTCAATAAAGGCTTAAAATATGAAAAAAAAAATCCCGCATTTTTAATTTGTAAATATATTACAATATATAAAAAATATTGATTTTACATTGGCACATTTGGATGTGTCCCAAAAACTTCTTTCAACACAATTTCAGTGTCATTATACAGTTTTGTTTTTTATTGCGCACCCGGCCCGGCACACAAATAAAAAATGCCTGGATCTCGTTTTAATTAATTTGTAGTGATAATTGGGCATAGTTGTTCGCCTTTGGGAGCGCTCAATTAAGTTCAAACTCCTGTGGCGAACTAGTCGTTCTTTTAGTTCGTTAGTTCTTCTTTATACTCTTCAAGAGGAGTTGATCTAGCATTGTCCCTCTGTCTGTATGTATGCAAACTAGTCCCTCAGTTTTTAGCTAGAGCTGAAATTAAAACCAAGCGTTTTCAAAATGCAGGTATAATTTTGCAACAGTAAAATTTCTTCTACACGATTGTCCTCGATGCATATGTTGTTGTTGTTTTTATTTTTGTTAATTAAATATTAAATATTTCCCTATTGAAATAACAACAAAAGACAGCGTACGACTCTCTGATAGAAGTTCTGAACAATGGAACTGTTGGAATTTATTTTCTGGATGCAATTGGAAGTACTGAAAAAACATTCTTAATTTATCTGCTTTTGCCGAGGATCCGATAGCATAATGAAGTTATCCTAGTTGTTGGCTTCATCTGGAATAGCAGTGATTTTCTTAGAAGGTGGACAAACTGTACATTCTGCCTTGAAATTGCCATTGAACATGAAAATCAACGAAAAACCAGCTTGCATATTCGCCAAAAACAGCTCAATGGCGAAGGTTCTACAGGTAAGCAATTTGATCGTTTGGGACGATTGCACGATGGCCCACGAGAGGTCACTGGAGCTGCTGGACAGAGCTTTGAAAGATCTTCGGAACAACCAAAACATTTTTGTTGGGCCAAAATTATTGTTGCCCGGAGATTTTCGTTAGACTCTTACAGTTATTCCTCGATCAACTGTAATTGACGAACTAAACGCATGTTTGCAATCATCAAATTTGTGGCGGCATGTGAACACTCCGATTGACAACTAAGAAGCGAGATCAAAGTACAGATGTGTTTTCTAAATAATTATTAGATATCGGTAATGGGAAAGTCGCATCTCAACCGAAATAATCACGTTACCCGAAGATTTCTGTCAGTTGACAGAATTGAAGGCAGAACTCAGCGTGTTTTCCAAAGAGAACGAGCTATATTAGCGGCGAAAAACAAAGATGTCGATAATCTCAACGCGACCATTCAAAATCTCATTACTAGGCAAATGATTTCTTTCAATTCAGTTGACACAGTTATCAAGAAGGATGAGGTAGTTAACTATCCTACAGAATTTTTGAATTCGCTGGAATTGCTTGACCTCACAATTTGCAATTGAAACTATGCTCAGGTATCATCATGTTGCGTAACATTTTTCAACCTCGACTATGGAATGGAACGAGAGTAGCTGTGAAAAAACTAATTTAATGTCATGAAACAACGATCATCAAAGGAAAATACAAAGGAGTGGATGTTTTGATTCCGCGTATCCCGATGATCCCAACGGACTTGCCATTCCATTTTAAAAATGGTCCATGAAAGACGTTTTCACGCAAAAACAATTACGGTAGTCTAGCGATACTACCTGCCCCGACTTTTTGTTGTTGTTATTGTTGTGTGAGTATGCACAAGAGTATTGTGCTCTTGGTTTTCTTCTTTTGTATATGTTGACCACTCAGATCGACGCAAGATGGAGACAGAGTGTTTCGTAGTTTGTGCTTTGACTGCGTTTAATTTTTTTTTTTGGTGGGGAAGCGAGGGTAGTCAGGTCATAAATTGTATTTAAAAATTAATGAATCTCATCGCACCACCTACAGACAGGGAAGGCCAGAACAACGTCTGCCGGTCACGCTAGTAAAAAATAAATAAAATCACCTTAAAAAAACAAACAACTGATACTTTTTTTGTTCCAACCCAATACTTTGTACTTATGCTCACTGTATCTACAAATATTTTTACGGACTGCATTCAAAGCGACATTTGAAACATTCACTCTCAAAGGAGCGTCTTCTCATTGGATTAGGAATGTATATATACAGTAAAATCTCCCGTGGGCGGACACCCACGGGTTCTATGAAATCGTCCGTCCACGGGAGATGTCGAAATATAGCATGTGTTTATATAAATGTATATGTATGTGATGCAAATCACAAAAGAAACAAAATTTATACAAATACAAATAGTATATGTAATTAGCAGTCCCGCTGCACGTTGCTACGCTCGTGCTCATGCATATAGACCTGTGGTTTGATTTTTGTTTTGTAATATGAATTTTAAAACAAATTATTTTATTGGATGGGTATCTTAAGGAATCATTGGAGGGACGCGTACAGGAGATCCAAAATGCGTCGCCTTTTCATGTGAACCATGTATCTGCTATTGTCTAGCAGGTAGATTGCCAATTGATCATTATGGTCCTCCAACTGAGAGATGAGCCTGTTGCTGACATGTTGATATCGACTGAAATGTTTTTTTTTATATATGTATAAAGATTGCCTTAATATTGATATTATCTAACTCCTGATTTACATTCAGAGTTTTTTGATTCTGAGTCATTTGTTTGTGGAAAAGTGAGCCGCGACGCACATTTTGTGCGACGAGATAAAATTTGACTCAGGTACCAGAGTCTGTTTGTTCTCTTTAGCTTCTTTCGTTGTGTTTTCATTTTATTTGGCTTGCGTAGGGTGAGTATGATTTGAATATGGATGAGGAGTCGCGGATGAAATACAAATTTTGACTCAGAGCCGTCACTTTGAATGACATCGCAAGAATAAAGAAAAATTCTGAGTCAAAAAACTCAGAGTGTAAATCTAAGCAAAGCAAATTCTGTTCATTTTTATTTTTATGATATTAAATACTAGTTGACCCTGAAAACTTTGTACCTCCTTCCATTCACTGAAGCTTCTTGTGATATACGACATTTTTGGTTTTGTTGTCAGGATTAAAATCGAATGGCAAATCGATCGGGGTCATTGGAATTCTCGGCATGAAAACCTCCTCAGCTTTGAATTTTCCCTGAGTATCGTCGCGTGAATCACATTTTCCATGAGTTTTCTCACTATCAAACGCGTTCCATTGCATAGTTTTGGTTGGTTAAGATTTCGAAGCATGATGATTCAGTTGTAAATTTCGGGGTGGAAAGCCAGGCAGATCCAATGAAATCAGACAAAATTGATATGAAATTGAGTCAATGTCAACATAGACGACTTGATTGATTTTGAAATTTGTCCCTATACTTTATATGGAAAATTTTATCCACCAATTTCTCGTCATCGTGTTCCGATGTTTTAATTTAATAGTTGCTATTGGGCAGAAACGAATCTAAGATAGAGATCAATTATGTAATGTTATACATACAATGGGGAGCAAAATGGTTCAGATGTTTTGTACTTTTTTTTGGTTCGTATATTTATTAAATATATCAATAATCTTTCATTTTATTAAAAAAAAAAAATAAAAATTTTTAGCAATAATGTAGACAAATGGCAAAAGTAATCTCATTCGAACAATTATGCACGTTGGATTGTGCATAAATATTTTTCCGTTATAAGTCCCGTTACTTTTATGTTCTTTGTTTTTTTTTTTTTTTTGATAGATTTAAAATTTAGTACACATTGATGTGTTTTGCTGATCATAAGAAAAAACTTAATATGAAGACGTCAATCGTTATTGAAAATATTGTGGTACATTTATTACAAAAGTGTTATTCATACCGCAATATTTCTGCGCGATTAAATTTAAGCAAATCAACAATAAATACAATTGAAAAACGCCGAAATGTGATATGTGGCAAGAATCCTGCTGGCCGACCAAGACATATTTCTGATGGCGACTCTCGATTAATGGAACGTTTGCTCAATGACAAGGACATTCGGATGCCAAGAAATGATGCAATTGTTATTAGCAAGGAGGTGAGTGCATGGGCAGCTAGACGTGCGCTGAAGAGAGTGGGCTTGGTCGCTAAAGTCAAAAAAACCATCTCTCTCAGATAAAAATTTACGACGACGCTTGGAGTTCTGCAAGCTGCATAAAAAATTGGACTGCTGATTGGAAACGTGTTATTTGAAGCTATGAAATGAAAGTCAACCTTTTCCAGTCAGATTTTAAGGAGTACTACTGACATCGACCACAAGAACGCATCCAAAATATCCAGGTGAAGGAGACTGTGAAACACGGCGGTGGAGGTATAAGGGTTTGGGGCTGTTTTACTTGGTGGCGTATGGGCCCTTTAAAGAAAATTGAAGGCAGAAGGAGAAATATTTAAGTATTCTCGAAACCAGCATTCCCGATTTTAATGAGTGCGCATATCTAGTTAAGGAAATCATGTTCTTGCACGATGGAGATCCGAAGCCCACTGCAAAGGTGGTTAAAGATTGGTTTCAAATTAAAAATTTTCAAGTGATGCAAAGGCCCGCACAGAGTCCAGATTTAAATCCCATAGATAATTTTTGAGCCTTTATAAAACGGATGCTGGGTGCTTATGAAAATCATCCAAGAAATTTAACTGATCTTCATGAAAGAGTGCAAAGAGAATGGCGAAATATATGATAAGAAACAAAGTGTTAAAAGTCTCATAGACAATAAAGGACTTTGAACGAAGTGTTAACTTAATAATTAAAAACGAATAGGCAGTTGATCCAATGCAAAATCCACCGAGTGTATAATTGTTCGAATGAGATTACTTTTGTTTTTGTCTATATTTTTGCAAAAGATTAATATTTTTTTCTTTTTTTTTTTAATAAAATGAACATTTATTGTTATATTAAATAAATGAATAAAAAAAATTGTCAAACATACTTCCATTTATTAATTTTAAGACATTTACTCTAAAAGTGCAAAACATCCGAACAATTTTGCTGTACATACTACTACATGTGCATATTAAATAATATATGTAGCAGAGGAAAAAATCATCTACTTTTCACAAAATTTCTATTGGAATGTCTCACAAGTAGCCACAACAATATAAACTAGACAGAGTACCGAAATACGCACTTGCGGGAAACAGCGTTTTGTTTTACTTTCTTTAGCTCATATTCACGTATGAAAAATTAAAAATATTCTCTCTTCACACAAGCGCGAGAGAAATTTTTTTTTTTGTTGCTTGCTTGTACGCGAGCGTGTTCGATTTCGCTCTTGTTCATAATGAAGTGCTCTTTAATGAAGCATTCATTTTCGAACGATTCCAATATATGCATGAATGTATGTGTAGTGAGAAGCGTCAACAGTTGAATAAATCAATTTGTTTTTGGCAAATAATTTATAGAGTATAATGATGAATTTCATACGAGGGCGGTTCATTAAGTACCCGTGTTAGAAGTGGCCAATTTTTTTTCAAAAAAATATTTTTCATTTTTCAACATAGTCCGACTTATAGAAAGCTACACTTCTCTCAATGGTCCTTTCATTTTTTTAACCCCTCCAAAAAATAGGATTTGTACGAACTCTCCAAAATACGCCTCTGTCTCGGCGATGACTTCCTCGTTTGAGGTAAATTATTTTCCCGCTAGCCAAGCGGTCCAATAACTCACTGTAGTATTGTCCAGAGATCATTCTTCCTGTTTCTAAAAAATCCATGAGGATGACGACCTTCGCACCCAAAAAATCGTCGCCATGACCTTACCGGCCGATGGGACCGTCTTCGCCTTCTTGGTGCAAATTCACTGGGAGAAATCCATTGATTTGATTGATGCGTAGTTTCTGGTGCGTAATGATGAATCCAGGTTTCATCAACGGTGACAACTCGACGCAAAAAGTCGTTCGGATCTCGCTTAAATTGCTCCAAATAGTTTTTCGAAGTTAACAGCCGACAATTTTTTCATCGCCAACTTATCTTGTTAAATATTAATTGCCTTTCCGGTCAACACCTACGGCCTTTGCTACTACGCGCACTTTCGTTTGTCAATCAGCGAGAATCATGACGTGGACTTTTTCAATGATTTCATCGGTAACCACGTCTGCCGGGTGTCCTGGACACTCCTCATCAAAAACGGATGTTCGCCCAAGAGTAAATTCGTTGAACCAATATCTAACTGTGGTCATAGATGGCGACGTGTATCAGTTGTTTGTTTAAGGTGGTTTTATTTATATTGTACTAGTGGGACCGGCAGACGTTGTTCTGTCCTTCCCTGTCTGCAGGTGGTGCGATGAGATTCATTAATTTTTAAGTACAATGTATGGCTTGACAACGAAACACTCTGTCTCCCTCTTGTGTCGATCTCAGTGGTCAACATATACAAAAGAAGAAAACCAAGAGCACAATACTCTTGTGCATACTCACACAACAATAACAACAACAAAAAGTCGGGGCAGGTAGTATCGCTAGACTACCGTAATTGTTTTTGCGTGAAAACGTCTTTCATGGACCATTTTTAAAATGGAATGGCAAGTCCGTTGGGATCATCGGGATACGCGGAATCAAAACATCCACTCCTTTCTATTTTCCTTTGATGATCGTTGTTTCATGACATTAAATTAGTTTTTTCACAGCTACTCTCGTTCCATTCCATAGTCGAGGTTGAAAAATGTTACGCAACATGATGATACCTGAGCATAGTTTCAATTGCAAATTGTGAGGTCAAGCAATTCCAGCGAATTCAAAAATTCTGTAGGATAGTTAACTACATCATCCTTGTTGATAACTGTGTCAACTGAATTGAATGAAATCATTTGTGTAGTAAAGAGATTTTGAATGGTCGCGTTGGGATTATCGACATCTTTGTTTTTCGCCGCTAATATAGCTCGTTCTCTTAGTCAATTGTGGTTATTGTACTGCTGCGCTACGTTTGGAAAACACGCTGAGTTCTGCCTTCGATTCTGTCAACTGACAGAAATCTACGGGTAACATGATTATTTCGGTTGAGATGCGACTTTCCCATTACCGATATCTAATAATTATTTAGAAAACACATCTATACTTTGATCTCGCTTCTTAGTTGTCAATCGGAGTGTCTTCACATGCCGTCACAAATTTGATGATTGGAAGCATGCGTTTAGTTCGTCAGTTTAGTTGATCGAGGAATAACTGGAAGAGTCTAACGAAAATCTCCGGGCAACAATAATTTTGGTCCAACAAAAATGTTTTGGTTGTCCCGAAGATCTTTCAAAGTTCTGTCCAGCATCTCCAGTGACCTCTTGTGGGCCATCGTGCATTCGTCCCAAACGATCAAATTGCTTACCTGTAGAACCTTCGCCATTGAGCTGTTTTTGGCGAATATGCAAGCTGGTTTTTCGTTGATTTTCATGTTCAATGGCAATTTCAAGGCAGAATGTACAGTTTGTCCACCTTCTAAGAAAATCACTGCTACTCCAGATGAAGTCAACAACTAGGATAACTTCATTATGCGATCGGATCCTCGGCAAAAGCAGATAAATTAAGAATGTTGTTTCAGTACCTCCAATTGCATCCAGAAAATAAATTCCACCAGTTCCATTGTGCAAAGCTTCATACGCTGTCTTTTGTTGTTGTTTCAATAGGGAAATTAATTAATTTTTCAATTTTATTATACTTTATTTTTCACCCCTACTTTATTTTGTCAAAACTTTGTTATCTATATATAAAAATCTCGTGTCACGGGGTTAGAACAACAACTTCTCCGCAATGGCTCCACCGAGTTTTTTGATGTTTTTTTTTATATATTTGGTAGATATGAGAATAGGTCATAAGGTATTTTTTTTCCTTCTATCCCCACCTCCCATTTTTTAATAGCGATTTTTGTATTTTCGTATTCATAATTCCAAATAATTAGAGACAAATCGATCAAGTCTTCGTGAAATAAATCAGATATAAATATGTCAATCTCAATACTTAATTGATCCGTCTGATTATTAAAAATTACTTCATATTACATTGAACCGTCGTTTCACTTGCACATTTCATTCTGCATTTGTTAAGTTATTTTACAAGAAATTTATACACGTACAAATGCTACAAGATTTATCCGAAGAAACATTCTCGGAACAATTTTTACATATTGGTGATGGAGAAATTCCTGTCCATGAAAATACTGGCTGCATAATTGTTTAATCGCAAAATGCTCTCTTTGACCGCATATTCCCCAATGTACGCACACAATACATACATAATGCGTGGCTGGCAGAAAGAGCTACTTTGCATGTGCATGTAGACGATTTATACTTTAAAGTACAACAGTTGTTGCCAGGCAACTTGGTATCATAGAAATCGATCGATACAGATTGTGATGCCAACGAAGCTGTAAAGTAAACTCTCCAACAGAGTTTTTAAATTCGCTGGATTTTCCAGGCATGCCACAAGACTGAAAGTTGGATCTCCGATTATTTTACTTCGGAATTTGAATACACCACGGCTGTAAATGGTACGCGATGGGTGACTGAAAAATTAATGAAGAACATTATCGAAGCCAGTATTTTGAATGGCAAATTCAGATTGGAAGTCGCAAGGCCAAACGATGTCCGCTTACAGCTTAGATTTGGGCACATCATGTTTTCAAATGGACAATTATACGTGGCATGGTCTCGCGTGGCAAACCATCTAACTTATTTGTATTGGTTGAGGACGGACTAACAAAAAAATTGTTCATTCAATTCCACTACAAATTAATACTGATTTTCTTTGTTACATTTCACTATTTGAACGATTAAAAATATATTACTTTTTTCACTCTCTTCATTATTTTGCGATACAGGACATATCCAGTTGATCTTCACCAAAGAAAAAAATTTTGGTATACATATACCACGTTTATTGAGCCAGGGCGTAGCAACGCGCGCCGAGAAATCTAGTTTCTTTATATACTTTCATATTTAAAGTATTATTCATTACGTCATGCAAAAACATACACGTGCGAGGCGCTGGTTGAGAGCGTCTAATGATAACAATTCTACGAATTTTTTCATTTTTTCACGGCATTTCTTTGAATGGAATCAATGATTTTATGTTTTAGGGGAAATAGTTGAATATTATAAAAGTTTACTGCGTGATACTATGTGTTTTCATATTTTGAATGAAAAAAGCAATCAAAAGGTAAGGTTTTTGAAAACTTCTTGAAAATGGGATGATTGGTACCCCAAAAAGATTTGTGGGTGGGATTTATTTTCCCAATAAGGTTTTTGAGAGGAATTTATTGGCCCAATATAGCGTTATAAAAACAATTTTCAATTTCTAATAAATTCATATTTATCAATAATGGTTTTTTGTATTATTCTCGCTATATTGGGACATAATGACCAACCGGAAAACCTTAATGAGATTATATGTCCCAGGATAAAAGTAAGGACTAAGGACTTGAAAAGTATCTCTAACATCTTAGAAATATACGTTGTCATAACGGAAAAAAAAAACCTGCACGTTTCGAGAAAACACTCAGGGGTGAAAGGGTCAAAACACAATTACATTAGTCTGTCGAAAAAGACAATTTCTAACCGGAAATGACCGAAAATTTTCACACACTATCAGAAATTTGCCAGCCAAGTTACAATTCAATGCTGATTCTGGGTTTTTGCATCTCACTTGCACACCTCGAAAATTTAAATTTTTTCTATTTTTCGGCAGTTTCTGAATTTCTTTTTCCTACACAATCTCTGTATTAAGGCGAACAAAACAAAATGTATTCGGTCAATACATCCCGGACTTTATAGATTACATACTAGTACACTTCTCTATAATGAAGGTCAATGCAATGAAGTTCGCCCTACTATGAATTGAATTAAGGTACACAGCTTTTTCGTTATACTTTTATTGTTTTTTGATCTCCTTGAAATGAAATTCTATTTTTCTCTAAAATGAACAAACTTTGCAGTTGGAAATTTAACTTTCATAGGTTTTTGTCTCCATATAATGAATTTTTAAAAACAAATTTGTTACGAATATTAATAATACTGCGTACCGAGAAATGGTATTGTTCAAAAACCTTATGTGGAGAAAGTGCTGATGCCAACATATGGGTAATGAACGTTTTATCAAGATTGATTCAAAAGAAACGGTTTCTTTAATGCCGATGAGACTGGTTTGTTTTTCAATTTTTTACCAAATAAAACACTGAAATTTAAAAACGATGAATGCTTTAGTGATTATATAGCAAGATCAACAATATAATAAAAGAATAACAACAATATAAAAAACAAAAATATATAAATATAAGGTGCCAATAAAATATGAAAAAACAAGAAACAAACAAAATGAGTGTCAGGCGCTCTCCTCCGCCAATTAGGAGCCCCCCTCAGCCAGCTAGCGCTCACCGCAGCCTGTGTCTAGCCGCTCAAGCGGCTTCTGAATCTAACGGTGTAGTATCACAATTGCATCATCTGGAAATAATGAAACCAACAACTAAAACTACTCCAATATTAGCGAGCACCAATAGGAAAACGAGCAATAAAAACGGGAGTACTCTCTCAGCTAGACTTACTTCGAACAAGGAAAATAACGATATAACTAATAAGAATGCTAAGATATTAAAATCGGATGCTAACGAAGTTCAACAGCAGATTAGATTTGCCATATGCGATGATAAAAATTTTCACGAAACGAAAATTCAAATTTATGAAAAATCAAACTATAAGAAGCTTGTCAGCCATTCCGACATACAACACAAGCCATACTACACGTATCTACTTAAGAGTAGCAAAGGGCTTATAGTAGTTATTAAGGGTATATAACTGTAGGATTGTAAGGGTTCGCCACGGGTGGCAACCCCTAGTTAGAGTGAAGTTTTTGGCAACACTGTGAGAGTGAGTTCAAAGCAACCAGAGAGATAGGCGGTTAAGCGTACAACCAGGAAGCGTTAGAGTGCGGAAACAGACAGAAATAAGTCGGACGTGATCGTCGCGGATAATTCAATGCGAGTAGATCAAAATATTATTATCAGATTAATAAACCTACAAATATTGAGGGCTCGTCCGGGAGATGATGCCTATGTGATTTTTTTTTCTTTATAAAAAAGCAATGGCTTAAAATGCAACGGCGGTATTGCATTTGTAATAGTGTGTGTACCAAACGGTGAAAAATATTTTTCTTTGTTTGACTATCTGACGCCAACAATCGAAGTCGTAGTCAAGAGAGAAAGTGCGGTGGCGGAGGTACGCAGAAGGACAATGAGAAGAGTGAAGAAGAATAGAAGAAACAATTGCAACGCAGTACAAAGTTGTGTGTATTGGTTGTATCAGAAGCAATGAAGTGTGTATGCGAACAATAAAACAAGAGAAGTTAACGTTTATTTTTAAAGAAGTGTGTGTACCGAACGGCAAAAAATATTTTTCTTTGTTTGACTAGCTGACGCCACCAAGCGAGGCAGCGGTCAGAAATAAATGCGCAGTTGTGTCGGTACATGGGCGAATAATAGAAATCGCGAAAGAAGGGAAGAAGATAGACGATTGTGATGAAAACTGAATGCAGGTGTTCAGTCGATTCCTATGAAAGAGTGTATACCAATAGCAAAATTTTTTTTTCCTTGGTTCGACTAGTTGACGCCTTCAAGCTAAGCAGCGGTCGACCATAAGTGTGCGGTTGCGTTGGTACATACGAAGGGCACGTCACTGCAAACTGTACCGAGGCGATCAAGCGAAACAGCATCGTGCCGTTTGTTTGACTATTGAAATTATTGTAAAGTTTAAATTATCTGCTGCTTCATGCCATCAAGCAGAACAGCAGATATACCTTCAGTATAAAAAGTAATCGGGAAATGTCATTCAAATGAACCGCTAAAAAGGAATCGGTAAATTTTTTTTTTTGTTAAGTTGGTAGCACCTTCCTTTAT
>JBANCV010001844.1:0-11857 GCA_037040105.1 Amiota albilabris
AAATCGATGTAACAGTCACATCATGAGTTGGTTGCCCATACCAATTTGAACCCCAAAAAGCAAATCGCGAGGTTCATGGAGTGGCTGCTCATATATCTACCCTCCAGTAGTCATTAGAAGAATAATAGGTAACATATTCTACCGTTTTTATTCCCGGAGGAGGAATAATGTAAATGTACAGTTTGCTGATTTGGAAGCATTTATGCCAATATTACAACGCTTAGTCCAGGCTTTAAATTTTTACAAATATCGTTTCACTAGTTCAGCTGATTCAACAGGAGATGATGATTTCGCAAGAATGCCAGTGTCATCTGCATAGGTACCGACCAGAATATTATCTTTATCCGGCTTGGGCATCTCCGCAGTGCATAGAGTGTAAAGAAAATACAAAATTTTTAACAGAAAAGTGGAACAATTTCTGACGAAAGTAAATTGTAATTCTTTTAATTTATTTATTGCATTTATGCTACTTGTAATTTATGTCTCGCATCGGATATGATGCATTAAAACATGACAAAGTTGTGGTAACAAAAACTTGGAAAAGTTTTCTGAATAAAAACTTCTTAGTAATATTAATAGTTAATTTTTGGTCCTTGTAATAGTATTTTTCCTCCTTCGCATTTAACTTTAGTTTAAAAACTTTAGAACGTTTAAATTTTTAAAATGAGTTTTAGACATTTTGACTGACATTTTTGGTTACTTTTGGTTTTGGTGGCTTGATGGATTTGTCTAGCAATTCAATTTCATTCATTTTGCTCCTTCAATCCCTTGCGTTTTCCATCATTCCATCTTTTTTTTTCTCATTTTTTATTCCTTCTTTTATTCTGTCTCTTTTGTATTTTATTTACTCGTTTATTTGGTCGCTTTTGTCATGTCAAAAATACATTTCAAGCTGTCGCAAAATGTATTTGCAATTTACAACTATGTTGTTTGTTGCGTATCTAATGTATCTATGTATTCAATGTATCTGTGTATCCATATATCCGTGTGTATCTATGTTTATGTGTGTGTGTGTGTGTGTTTTTTTGTTTGGCGAAAGCATTTTCCAATACAATGACAATAGAAGAAATAACAGCAGAAGCAGCAGCAACAGCAGCAGCTCACTTATAGCATTAGATACATACTTAGATACTGAGATACAATTGTATCTCATCTTGTTATTGTTGTTCTTGTTCTCATTGCTGCCATCGTTATTTTTATTATTTACGCAGTGAACATTCTATTCTATTCTATTCTATTCTATTCTATTCTATTCTATTCCATTGTAACTACTCTGCTTTTATTCCTCTTACTTCAATTTCTATCTATGCTATTGCAATTGCAACAGCAACTGAAAATTCTTCAGAAAAATAAGAACATCAACATCAACTTCAATAATAGTACAAAGATATCTTGAGAATTTTAAAACGTTCATTTAGTTTGTATATGTATTTATGTATGTCTGTATGTATGCAGTTTTTACAGCTTTCACACTGAAAATGGTAAATGGTTAAGTTTATCGAAATGTTTGCAATCAATATCAAGTCAAGGAGATTTTAAAGTCATTGCCATTAAATAAATATATGTACGTGTACTTATGTATAAAAAATACATGTTACACTTATTCATGATCAACATGATGAGATAAATTGATCGATTAAGACCACAAGTTCATCATATATCCGTTCTTAGTATAAATGGTATGGTCAACCAAATAACAAAAAAAAAAAAAAAAAAAAAATATGCATTTGGGCTAATCAAGATTAAATTTATGGAACTTATAAATTTCATTCAAATTTTTGCATAGGACTCATAATTATTGTAAGAAAAGTGCTTCAAAAATGACAACGTATTTTTCATTGGCAACTAAGAATTTCAGAGATCAAGACATGAGTCCTTCTTTTTATATTTTCACCGGTTTCCATATGTTTTACACTTAAAAAAGTCTTACAATTGAACTGTATAGACGAAGATAACAATGGTCTGCTACCGGCATTGGTCAAGCTTAACTTTCCATACCATGTTGACTATACTGAATATTTCTTTATACAATAAATTTTTCAAGGTTTCTTTGAATCCAAAAATTCCAAAACAATTTACTTTTCTACAATAGGAATTGTTTTAAATAAAGAATAATTATAATAAATTAATTTATCATTAGTCTTATAGAGCATAACTCGATTCCAGACTTAATCAAATGCTCGTTGCATCTGGTCTTCTAAATCCAAACTGATATGATTTGATGATATAATGATCGTCCAGTAACAGGTACCATTCTTCTTAAAAGATGGTTATCTGTAGACTAATGGGACGCTATGACGTTATAAACTGCTCTTATTTATTTGTTTTCGGTATCATAATTACCTATGCGCATTACTTTTTGCCCTGGGTCTTTGGAGGCAGATTTCTAAAGGTAATTCCATTAATTTTGTCAAAACCTGGTGTTTTCTTGAGTTCTACTCT
Source organism: Amiota albilabris (assembly GCA_037040105.1). Classification (NCBI taxonomy): domain Eukaryota; kingdom Metazoa; phylum Arthropoda; class Insecta; order Diptera; family Drosophilidae; genus Amiota; species Amiota albilabris. Next base: position 2,443 of record JBANCV010001844.1, read on the forward strand.
CTTAAAATCAACATGGGTAGTTTGACAAATTAATAGTCTCATCTGACATGGCGATTCCAAAATGTTACACAATTCAGCTTCTGTTTTCAGATCACAAATAAGATTATGTTGAAAGATTGAATCCAAGTTGCTGAGCAAAAACATATGACTTCTCTTCATTACTTTTGCATCGGACTCCGTTGCTCTTTGGGTTTGATAAGTAAAAGTTTTAATTTGTAAATTTCCTGATTTTGAAAATTTAAAGCTATCCAATTCTGCCATTAACTTACAATAAAAAGAACTTTAAATAAGGAAATGATTCGCTCTTTTCTGAAATGAATGGACAAAAATAAATTTTATCTTTATATATGCTAAGGACTAACAATTCCAAGAATGTTGTCCCAGCGCTTTTTCCACTCCTCGAAGCACGTCTGATAAGCGTTTATTGGTATGGCCTTTAGGTGTTGTAGCGATGCGGTTCTTTTTTTGTCTTGGCTCTTCCAGCTTTCATTGGGATTCTTTTTGGTTTCGATTTCAATATCATAACCTTCTATCAATGTTTCGTCACCAGTTATGACTCTTTTGAGCAAATCAGGATCGTCGTTGACTTAATTTAAGAACGTCTGGGCGCTGCTTATACAACGAGATTTTTGCTCAAATTTTCACAATGCCCAAAACATTCGAAAAAATTTAATGGCATGAGCCAAGCGATATGCCGACATCCTCAGCAACTTCTCTAACAGTGATTCGACGATTCCCCAAAACCATGTTATTCACTGCTTCAATATATTCGTCGGTGGTTGAAGTTCTGGGATGTCATTGATATATTCTCGGATTTGTGTGAAGAGCTTGTAACATTTGTAAACAGTGGATTTGCTTAAAGCAGACTCAACATTTCAAATACTTTTGGGCACTTAATTTTGTTTTTACACAAAATTTAATGCAAATTCTTTGATCAATTTTTTTCACGTAGTGCACAGTATTATAAGTTTGTCATGAAGTTTGTAATACAAAAAAGGAGGCGTACATACATTCCTGATCAGTCCGTCTGTATGTATGCAAACTAGTCCCTCCCTTGAGCTAGAGAGCAGAAATTTTGTACAAGGCTTCTTCTTTTTACCATACGCAGCACATTTTTTGGAATCATCCGTATCGGACCACTAGGGGGGGTACCTCCCATACAAACCCCAAGGTCAAATTCGTGTTCTTATTAGAAAAACTTTTTTGTTTTTTATGCTATCATATAGAAATTGGGACACAATAGGTTTCATCCATGTTTATCAACTATGTAAATTTCAAGATCTTAGGATACTGGATCGCATAGCTCCGTGAAGAGTATTACATATTAACATACCCTTCTTTCTCAAACACTCGTCACCCTTATGTCACTCAAAAAAGAAAAAAAAAAAAATTTAAGATGCAAAATGATTGATAATGTGAGGGACATGTGAAACAACATAAAGGAAACAAAAAAAAAAAAATCGCAAATCAAAAATGGACCGAGAAATATAAAAATTCCTATTATTTTTTGAACACACCACGTTTGATTTGCATTCCTATAAAGTATCAAGCACCTGTCGAAAGTAACTGCAAATAACAACAAAATGCCAAAAAGAAGAAATCGCAATTTTTACTTGTGTTGTTTTTTTTAAGTCAGTTTCTACTCAGTTGTTATCTTGTATTATATTCATCTCACTTTTTCATATTTTATTGTATATTTATTTTAGTTTCATCATTGCAAAGGCCTTTTGCTTTTTCAGTAATTACATTATATTTTCACCCATTAATAATATAGCATTAATGGCACCTGACTGAATACATGAGCTCTTGGAAATACTATTAAAACGTAGATTTACTTTCTATAATTTATGGGAAAAACAATGAGAAGAAAAAGTGTTTCATATAAAATGAATATTACAACAAATCAAAATAATATCATTACTCATTTTACAAAATTCATTCGATTTGTTAAATTTATGGTAGTGGCGTTTACCATAAATGAAATGCTATTTATAATACAATGTAATAAAAAAACACAAGCGATTTCAAAAGCGTTTAAAAACGCACATTAGAAAAAGTAATAAATGTATAAAAAAAGAAGAAATTAAACTTAAAACCAAAAAAAAAAAAAAATAAATAAAAAACTCGTTTATTTATTAATATGTGGAATAAAAGAGCAAAAGAAAGTGAAGTTTGTGAAATTAAATTAATAAAATAAAAATAAAAATAAAAATAAAAATAAAAATAAAAATAATAATAATAATAATAATAATCTAACAAAAAAGGAAAGAAAACAAAAAACCAGAAAAATTATTTAAGTTGTTCATACTTAGCATTACACATACGTATGTAGTACCATATTATTTTTATAATTGACAACCAGCATGGTCCTTTTTATAAAACCTTTTACCATAAAATGTAAGACATAATGACAGACAATTGTGATGTATCTAATCTAGCGAGTGACTCCTTTTGAGTCAGCGAGTATGTCCATTTAAATTTAGTGGGCCTCTGTCAAATCAATGGGCATGATGTACATGTTTCCAGTGAGTTTATGCGATTCTAGTTTAGAATGAAAAATTGGCAATGCGCAGCCCTACACCTGGATTCCGTTTAATAAAGCAGTATTGTTCGATATTCAGTTGCCTGATCAATCAATTTCTATTCAGTTTCCGCACCAAGTATTTGGTAGCAGGCTCCAAAGATATAACTTTATTATCATTATAACCATACAATATAATGATGGATCTGATGCTCAAAAATAATGTTGGGACTTACTTATTTTTACACTCTTCATGGGAGTGAATAGTACTCATATTATAATTTTGTCATGAAGTGTGTAACATACAGAAAGAGATATCGCAGACCACATTAAGTATATATATTTGTGATCAGCTCGATGAGACGAGTTGATTTAGTCATGTCCGTCCGTCCGTACACAAACTAGTCCCTCATTTTTCGAGCCAGAGAGCTGAAATACATAGGTTTCTTTGTCGCAATCAGCCGAATCGGAGCACTAGGGGGAGTACCTACCTTATAAGAAAAACTTTTTTGTTTTTTGTGCTATCGAACTGAAAAGTGTTTGACCCATATACATAAGCCACTAAAATTTCTAGACCCTCAGACTAACAGAAGGGGTACCTTCCATACAAACCACCTACACAAATTCATGAATTTATTACATAAACTTTTTTGTTTTTTATGCTATTGTCTTGAATTGTGGTCACAATAAGTTTCTGGTTCATATTCATTTCAAGCTCCCAGGAATACTGGATCGTATTGCTCCGATACAAAAAGCGGTTTTTGGGGGCTGCGTGAAAAGTATTACATCTTCGGCATAGTCGAAGATACTCTTCTTTCTGGTTTATTTTATTATAAAGAATTAATATAAGGTTCTATTCACACATTTGTCTGCTTTGGAATGATTGCTCCATATTCCTTTATATAAAGTTTGAGGCTTGTAGTGTAAAGTAAACATATTGTTATTGGGTATAAAATTAAATTTTAAAGGGAGTTTTTTTTTTTAAATTTGGACTTCGCATTTAAGTGACTCCAAATTTTCGTTGACGACTTTTCCAACATGTGGTTGAACATTGTCATGCTGAAAGATCACTTTGTCATGCCTTTTGGCATATTGGGCGAATTGATTTTTATATGGTTTTCATCAATGGATTCATGAGGAAGTTTTTTCAAAATCAAAGCAATGAACTGTATTAACCACATGATCAGGGCGTAAGCAGCAATAAACAGATAGTTTTTGAAGAAATTGTTAACTTACAATGTAATTATTTGTATCTATAGTCATTTTCTGATATTTTCTCTTATTTCATTTCAATGAATTTGTTATATTTTTTTTATGTTGTATTCATTAAATTTAGATTTGAAAGTGGTTTTGCTTTAAATGCGAAAATAAAAAAATAAAAATCAGAAAAAAAAATAAACACTTGTTTAGAAAATAACAAGTGAATCAAATTAAATGATACAAGATACAAATTGTCATAAAAATTTAACATTTAATGAAGTTGAGAGTACAAAATAAAGAAAAAGAAAAAGAAGTAAATCAAAAAGTGAAAACTTTAACATGTGTAAATTTTATTTAATCTTTTAAAAATGATCTCTTCTTTCTATTATTATTACTATTATTATGATTATTTATTATTTTTAGAGATCTTAGCAGTCGACAAATGAGAAAAATGTCGATCAAAATTAGCACAATAATGAACAACTTAATGGCGATGAGAATCAATAAATTATTAGATTGAAAAGAATCAAAAGAAACTAACATTTGAAATATCTTCAACTTGGTTTTCAGATATTTGAAGAATGAATGAATAAATGAATAAATAATAAAAAAATTTGTGAATGAATGAATAAGTAAGTAAATAAATGAATGAATTTGGTATCTATCTATCTATCTATCTGGTATTGGTTTGAATGAATCGAAAATCTATGAATTGCCGTTAGGGTTGCTTATTATCTTATTGTATTTTAACTTCCCATAATGGCAAAATGTTGATTTGATGCTCACGTTTTCAACTTTTCCTTCTCTCTCTTATATCTCTCTCACGTTTCTGTCTTTCTGTATCTCAAGTATTTTATTTTAGTTAGGCTTAAACACCTTATGGTCAATTCAATTATGCTTTTTATTGAAATTCGTTACTGATAATCAACACAAAAACGAGCAGATACTTTTACCTACTTAGTTACACTTATATAGATACATGCATACATATAAACGTGTACATAAGTATGTGCATGGATACAATTTTATGAAGCGTTACTTTAATCACGTTTTGATCGCGCTTCATTTTATGTTATTGTTGTTGTATTTGTTGTTGCTATTGTTTCTGCTTATTGTAGCTTCTTTTACTTAAGCATTTTTGTCTGTTTTTTTTTTGATTTTGAACCAAATTCGTTGAATTCGTTGAATTCGTTAGTTACACTTGCTTGCTACTCATCATCATGCTCATCTATCTAACTACAATATGTATCTGTGTGCCATCTGTCTGTCTTTGTGTAGACAGAGAATATATGTCTATATTTTTTATACTGTCTTCCATATACATATAATATAGAATAGTATAGTATTTGTGTCTTTCAGATACATTTCTTTTTTTTTATATACAGTGTTTGTATCTTTTTGTTGGTGTTCATTGTTACTAGTATTTACTGTTAATTACTTTGGCAAACGCTGCTATTAATTAAGCGTCAACGAAGCGTACAACTTTGGATTCTTACCCTCTCTTTAGTTAGTTAATTTTCGAAGCAAGTCTTTTGAAAAAGTAGAATGTGGCATGAAATGAAAGAATACAAGATCGGAGAAGCAACAAGTTAAATATAATCATCATGACTTTGATACTATAAGTGTTCTATAAAGTATATTTTGCCTGTTTAAGATAGATTTATTGCGTATAACATACAAGAAAAAGTCTGGATGGATTTTTCAAGAAATGGTAAAACTTCAATACAATAGAATTAAAACACATCAGATAATGTTGTTGTTGAACATGCAGTTTATAGATGACACTATATGGAATAATTTGATATAGTTGTTGAGAATTTAATGGGAAACCCATCTGCTGAATCCGCTCCGAAGCCACAAATATTCGTATACCCATAGTTTGATGAGATAAAAATGGTTTTCTATATTACTTAAGAACTGTTGAAACCAGTTGAAATCATCACTGGGAAGTTGTAACAAACACAATGGATGAGTTTTAATCGTTAATTGAAAGATAATAAGAGATAATAGTACTCGGCCACAAGTTGTTGGTGGTTAATATAGTTGGTCTCTCTATCTATAATTACCAAGCACAAGATTTTTGGATCCCATCCAGCGTCTCCTTGAATTTATTATATATTCACAAATTTTCAAGTCTTGCTTGTTTACTTTAGCTACATTCAGCACCATCTAGAGTTAAGTTGAAACCTAAGTAACTCTATAGGTCACAGCAATCTATTCTATTAAGTTAATGACTCCCAAACAAACATCATGATTTTCCCAAAAAGGTTTTTTTTTTTCTGAAGCTTGAATTGAATTGAAATCAAGAAAAACTTGTCGCATTCTTTTGAGGCTTGTTCAAGTTTAGTAAATAGTAAAGAAAATTTAATAAGTTTAAAAGAGAAACCATTAAAATGTTGCTCGTATTCCAATAATATATGTATATAAAGCAACTTCAAATGTTTCAGAATATAAAATTGTTATTGTTATGTGCAGTGAATGCAGTCAAGAACTTCCGAAGCTCTTGGCTCTTGAGTTAGTCGCCTTTACAAAACAAAGGCTGACTAACAGCATATCAACAGTGAAGCTTCAAATCTCAATCAAATTACCGAAAATATGAAAGATTATTTTTCGGTCAAATGCATCAATGATTTCATGATGATGAATTGGTTGTTGGTTAGTCATTTTGGTTTAAATTAAAAAAGTTAAAAATAAATCTGAACACCTATAATGGCATACGTAAGTCATCGGATCTTCTATGTCATAGACTATCGATGTAGCTTGAAGGCAGATGACAAGCATTTTCAATTCCATCGATGTTTCCGATCTCGTAAATAAATGCATTCCTCCGATTGAAATTTAGCCCTGTTGAATCGGATTCGAGTAGTTATGTTTCATTTCGATCTAAGTCTACATGGCCATAACAATGCATCCTGTAGGGTCCAAAACTATCCTATCTTTCAAGCTGGAACCAACCAACCAAAGTGACACGTAAGAAGTTATTCATAATTATTCAATATTTAACAATAAAAATATTATTAATCCATAGAAAATACTTGTAATATAATATATGTATATATATAAATAGTTTTATTTTAGTATAGGATTTCTTCTCTCTTCTATTGTATTATGTTTTGTTTTGACACATCAGATTCAAATGAAGTCTGAATATGAACTTAATTCTGAAATTCTTAAACAAAATAAGTAGATTTCCTTTTTTAAAAATTTACAAATTAGTTTATTGTTATTTAAAATCATAAAAATGAATCAAAATTCGATGACCAGAAACCATCCATTGGTGATCTATTGCCCATTGTTTTTATATTTATTGTTTTGTTTTATCTAAAAAAATAAAAATTGAAACGTTTCTTTCTTCTTTTATTGTAGAAAAATTTGATTGTTTTTATTGTAGAAATTTTATTATTTCGCACTCATTAAAATTTCACCTGTCACAATTGACTTTAATCTTTCTAACTTTCGATCTTTTAATATTTTTGTTTTATTATTATTGTCTTATTAACTCGATTTGTTTTGAATTTCTTTTTTGTTCAAATTTTTTTTTTGATGACTTCCAATTGTTTTTATTGAAATTTCTTGTTAAATATTTGCGTTTACAGTATCTTTTGTTATTTGTGTGTACATATATTCTTGGTGAAAGTTCTTAAGTGACGGATGAGATGAGATCAAGTGAGATCAGATGAGTCAAGTCATATATACTCGTACATACTTAAATGAAAAAATAAACAAATTTTATTGCATATGCGTAATAATAATAATAATAATATTGACAATGAATAAATTTAAGGTGAAAGCGATTTAATGATATCAATACAATAAATAATAAAAATACTTTTCATAGATTTTAGCAAAAAAATTTCTTATTTTTATCAATTGTTTTCTATAATCAACAGAAATTTAACAAATTCTGAAATTTATTTATGGAATAAAAGCTTCCCATATTGAGTATTATATTATACAGAAACTATGTATATATTTTTCTTGTATCATTTCGTAAGTCTCTTTCAATAAAGTGCCAAAACTGGACAATCCTTTTTATACATATATTCTTCCTCCTCGGCTGGTTTGTTTTGAATCGTGATGGAAATGTCTGTTGCTCATGATCGAGCCAGGAGAGTAGAGAATCATTTATCTTACAAACAATGGGAACTCCTCTTATATCTGTTCTTTAGTGTTCTAAGCAGGAAAATTGTAAACTCTTGAGTGAACAACAGTCATTTTTGTTAAGCTCAAGCAAAAAAGAATATGACAAATCTTTCATCCAGGTCGAGACTCATTGAACACAATGGTCTGTAATATACTATAGATAGACATTCCCAAAGACTTAAATTTGTTTTACAATCATTATGAAAAGATGTTTCACTCTTTACTTGGCAATAGATATATCTGATCATTTATTCAACATAATCATTCCCATAACTTAATTCTTAAAGGAATCAATTAAATATCCACTTGAAATCCTAAAGGACTATCTTTGTGATTTGAGTTATAAATTCTTCAAGTGTTGTATGTATATTTTATCAATTATTTTTCTACACATAAGTGTAAGCAATAGTTTGTTCTGGTAAACTTAAATAACTCGATGTTTTACTAACCTCAACTTTTAGTTTTTTCTTTTATTTTTTTTTTCGTTTTTCTTGTTTGTTATTGCATTAAATTTCCCCACAGTTCAGATGCGATCAAATAAGATATTTTGCATATTATTTTTTGTTTTCAAAATTATTGTAAATTGAACCCCTCAAGGATATAAATGCATGATGATAAAATGACCAACAACAATTTCGACATCTTTATTATGATGGGCTATAATATTCTTGCGGTGGTTTTTTGTTTTGTTTATGTTTCTGTTTATAAATTCCACAGCAACAACATACCAATTTTCTTTGGGTTATAAATTTCCTTTAAGCCCTTCCTTCCCTTTTTTTTCCATGAGTTTTCGAATCGAACCGAATCGACTATCGACATCGTTCGCTGTTGTCTTTCAGTTTCAAACTGTTTTTAACTCACAATTTGGTATTTGCCTTTGGCCAACATGAATTGTATAGCAATCACCTTTCAAGTTCCTCCATCACAATTTTAACCACAAAATATCTACAAATGAAGCTAGACTATTCGATTCCAGAGACCACTATATTTTTTTTTTGTTTTGTTTTACATTATGATAAAATAATACACAAACTTTAAACAATCTTCTAAAATATAAGTATAAAAAAGAAAACATTTCTCCAAAAACTGTAACACGCAATCAATCCACTATCATATCAAACCAAAGACGCACACCAGAGCTTATTGCTTATACTTGACTTTTTTTATAATCCTCAATAAAAAGAGAATATATTGTACTCATATTTCTTGAATGATATAGTTAACTCGATTACTAAGAAATCGAAAACATGAGATCTTCATTGCCTTAGATCATCATTCTTCATAAAGTACTTTTCTTTAAAGTTAATGTACCTTGATGATGCCATTATCCTTGCGTCTCTAAATTTTTGGTGAATAATTGCCTTTTAATACAAATCTGCATAATTTGGCATATTCACTCAATGTATCCTTTTCAGTTGTATACGGGCACAATAGGTTTTCTATTCAATCTTACAACGAAATAAGTATCATAGAGTTTATATACAAGGTGTGTGTTAAAAGTTTCCGAACTTTTCTGGCAGGGCATTTTCTGGTGCCGCCATCTTTGTGTGA